>CM074970.1:2275729-2302540 GCA_037577455.1 Pangasius macronema
TTTTGTCTCTTGCTCTTGTTTCTTCTTTTGGCATTTTGAAGAAGTTCTTACAACCTGGTTACAATCCACCAGTGCAACGTGTGAATGCTTGTAATATTTTCCCTGGTCTTAAGATTTTGTTCAGGAGTGTATATACACCTCTATGTACCTCTGCATGTGAGACACCTGTAGAAAGGACAATGACTCCCATCATTGCACCAAATTTTTTTTTTTTTTTTTTTTAGTTTCTGTCCCATAACCATCTAAACCAATCATGTGGCCACTTTTATCAGTCTTTTTAAATCATTTTATTTTTATTAGGACCACTTTCTTCACCAAGTTTCACATAGTAACATCTCAGAATTGAGAGACATTTTAGAGAATTTCTAGAACTTTCATAGACATCTTGTACGGCTTATGATGAATTTGTATTCTGCACTGATTGTGCACTGAAGCCCAGTCTGATTAAATAACCTCTCATGTGTGAATTAATCAGTCTTAATCAGAACTTCATCAGAACTTCATCCAGGATCATTTGCATTGCCTAATGCTCCCAGATATAGTCCTAATCAGTGAAAGACTTGAATATGTGAAGGCTGAACATTTGATCCTGTTTGTGCAAGAGAACATATTTAACAAGATAAGTATTAATGTCTGTCTCTCATTCTTTATCCATTACCTAGACAATAGTTGTGTTTGAAGAATCCTAGAGCAAATCTAGGAGAGAAAAGGATTTGCTGATGCATGGAAAACTGAAACACTTGTCATTCATTGTTCCTTCTTTGCTTCTGTAGCCCTTGTGTACATCTTGTCTTACATGTTGTTTAATAATTTAGGAACTATTCATTGTTGAGGCTTAAAATTACTTCTTGTCACAAAGATCTGTTGCTTTGGTCTGCACCCGATTGTGATCGCTGTGTTCTCACCTGCTTCAAGAACCACAGTGAGGGGGGAAAACACACCAAGGTTCCATTTAAAGGGACTGAACTCTGCATATGTGAAAATACCCTTAGACATGATTGAAAAACAACACCGAATGGCCTTCATAAAGAACGTTTTTCAGCCAGTTATTGGAGTGGGAAGAGCAGAGCTATGAGACTGGGATACTGAGAGAGAAATGGACACAAATCACTGACAGGCTGACAAGCAAGCAGGCAATGACAGTTTACAAATCAATTCCACGTGACAGCTTTCACCTCTACAGCATGCTCCGTGTTATCTACCTTATTGAACATAATGAACACTGTGTGTGTGTGTGTGTGTGTGTGTGTGTGTGTGTGTGTGTGTGTGTGTGTGTGTGTGTGTGTGTGTGTGTGTCTGTGGATCCACCAGAACAGCTTCAGTGCTTCTTACCATTGATTCTACACATCTCTGGAACTTTATTGGAGCAATAAACACAGTTCTTCCAAATGATATTCCTTCAAATTTTGTTTTGATGTCTTTTTAAAAATGAAAATGAATAATATTTTACTCAGAAAAACGGTGAGGGTATTTCTTTCCTCCATTCCAATCGATTCTCAAGGTGAGGGGTTACACCTAGCGGCTCAGTACCGGTTCTGCGTCTGTAAAGCCTATGCATCATTAGCAGTGCCACACTGTACACACTGGCCATCTTCCTAAACTACAGGAAAGGCAACTACTTCAACCTGCACCAATTAAATACTCTACCCCCCTCTCTCTCTCTCTCTCTCTCTCTCTCTCTCTCTCTCTGTACATATTTTCTTTTCCTTTCTCTCTGAAATAAGACCTCTGACATTGTCATTGCTACACAACTCAATCCGCCACGTTCTAATAAGCTAGACTCATTAGTTTGTTACATTGAATAAAGCAACATTTACAGCCCTCTGAAGTGCATTTCAAACGTTCCTGCCTCCAACACGGGGTCATATTTCAGTTCCAATTAAGTGCTAATTTCAACATTCCCTCTCACACTTTACTAATATTCTTTTTAATAATATTCTCATTAACAGCTTTGATAATTAAGCCACATTGTTGATCAAAGGGAACATGGAATGCAACATTAAAACTATTCTGTGTATTTGTTAAAGGTGTTCAATCATATTTATCTATGAATATAAACCAGATATAAAATTAACACTTGATAAAGTCCATAAACCTACCCATGCAAATCTAATCTATTTTATTTTATTTTTCATTCAGGTTCAGGTCACAGTGAATCCAGATCCTATCCTGGGAACACAGGTGCGAGATGGGAACACACCATAGAAGGGACACCAGTCCATCACAGCACACCATGCACACACACAGTCACAGATAGGTGCAATTTAGAGTCACCCATCAGATGGTAACACGGAACCAGGAAACGTGCTGTGAAGCGGCAACACTACCTGCTGCACCTCAACACATCCATCACTTTTAAAATCCAGGAGCTACTCTAAAAGTAGATTTGGCATGGGAAATATTTCTTTAACTCCTCTGAGAGCTGTGCAGTATTGCTGTGTAGAACTTAAAACACTTCAGAAAGGCACTGAAGCAGCAGCTGGTGCGTAGAATAAAAAATGTATATTCTTTTTGTATGAATAAGGTAATGTCAAGGGTGTAAAAAGATAGCACTAGTTTTAATAACTATGTATGAAGGGCTTTTGGATTCCAGCAGCGTGAGTGCTGAAGTGATTACTTACAACTACACTACAATGACAACAAGGAAACATTCAACCGCTGCTGAAGCCTATTGAATTTTTTTCCCCCTTCTGAACAGAGTCTAATATTCTTCTTATTAAAGGCTATGAAAAGGTGCTGAGTGAGGGTACTTCGCTGCAGTTATGTAGGATATTAATGTCCCCAGTTCTTTAATGTTAATATGCTAATTAATGATGGCGGTCATGGTTGTGTATGATTTATTTTTGATTTCTTAGCTATGATCTAAACCATTTCGTATCGGAGATGCTTTCTCTAAGCTCACATTCAGGACCACCAAAAATCATGAAATATATATTACACAGGAATCCAATCCAAGTGACATCAAGACTCCCATCTGTATTCAGTTCAATTCATCTCCTGTTCACTGCAGTGGATTTATTTATATTATTTTAGTCACCTTAAGTCAGTTTTAGAGTTTGTGATTTTTTTGAGCAGCATTTAAGATTATTACTGGCCACACTGTGTGACATGATCCCGATAAAATCATGTCCGAAATCTATAACAGATTGTGTGATAACACCCATTATTCAAGTCTGATTTTATAATGAAAATTCCTTAATGATACATAATGTCTGTACATGGTAATATGTGGCAGAAACCCTTTGTAAATTAATCAGAATGTATATACAGCTTCACATATATCTAGATATTAATGTCTATGTTTAATTTTTAGAGGCATTAGCTGATTATATGGGAAAATTGCAGTACGATGTAGTTTAGTTCAAACAGATATCATGCCAAAATAAATGATGATGCAAGTTCTGCTGTGCATCGCATAAGGCAACATTTACGGTCCAGAAGCAAAAAAATAATAATAATTTTTGTCATCAATGTAGAGGATTATTCAGGATTTTTGCTGTTAATATAATTTAAAGAAAAAATAAAACTTTAGGCTTCAGAATGAATTTTTGTGCTTCTGGAAATTTGTTTTAAAAGCATGCCCTAAATGCAGACAAACAAAACAAAAATGCAGCTTCTTACATTACCAATGCTAAAATTCCTGGTGCAGCAAAACCCTGAATAAAAATATGACTAATGGAGAAACTGCAAAAAATGAATTAAATATTTTCATATTTTTTAAAGAGATTTTTAAGAGATTTCAGCTTTGCCCTGCTTCGTACTGAAAACACATTTTCCGCAGTGAGCCTTGTTTTTGCAATGAATCTGTTTCACCTGGAGTTGAGTGCCACAAAGGACACTGAGATTTGTCTCCATTAGAGGTCAAGCACCCATAAAATCCCAGGTAACAGCCTGTAATAGAATCTTGATTAGTTTTTTTTTTTTCCTCCTTCTAAATGCAGTGCCACTGTCTCAAAGCGGCTTAGTAGCACACAGGCCTGAGGAAGCTTTGTTTTTATTTAAAAAAAAAAATTTTTTTCGTGTCCAAAAACACTTTGCTATTTAAGTTATTCTCATAGGGCCTTATTCAGAATTGAGTTTTGCCCTAAAACTAGCTGGTATTTGTAGCTATTCGTAATTCTCTTCACCTTGATAAAAGCCCTGGTTGAAGAAAAGCAGCTATAAAATACGATGTTGCCACCACCATGGGTATGGTGTTCTTTTGGTTATGTGTTTTTTTGTTCTGTTTTGTTGGGGTTTTTTTTCACCAAACATGTTTTGGAATTATGGAATTATTATACCTTTTGGAATTGGTCTCATCAGACCATAACACATTTTGCCACATGGTTTAGGGTTGTTTATTTGAGCTTGGATGTTTTTTGTGAGAAACGGCTTCTGTCTAGCCACTTACCCCATAGCCCAGACATACAAGAGAATACAAGAATTGTAATTGTCTGAAGAATACAAGAGATTGTTCTTACATGCAGAGAGTAATCAATATGTGTCAGATATTCCTGCAGCTCCTTTTTTGTTGCCATTGGTCTCTTGGCAGCCTCCCTGGTAAGACTTTGTCTTGACTTTTTGTAAATATCTCCTGTTCTTGCTAATGTCACCATGGTGCCCAATTTTCTCCACTTGTTGATGATGGCCTTCATAGTGCTCCATGGTACATCTAATATTTTGGAAATTCTTTTATACCCCTCTCCTGATCGATATCTTTTGACAAGTGAGATAACATACTTTCGTCAAGTGAGATACCATGCATGCTGTGTAAGCTCTTTGCAGACCATGGCTTCAGCAGTTAGATGACTTCTTTTCTTATTTTTCCCTAAAATGTTCTGACTGTTTTTCACTTCATTTTTATATGCTGTAATTTCATCTTCAGGGCAGAAAAAGTTCTGACATGATTTATCTTAGTTAGCATGAGGTTTACTCACAAATAATAAACCATGGTATTGTAACATTGATAATTGCAATAATTCTATTAAGTCCTTTTAGGTTTCTGATTGAATTCCTCTGGCATTTTTTGTATTCTCTAAAAGATTATCCCAGTTATAAGCCCATCATCTTTTAATGTGTGACATTTCTCATTCCATCTCATTGTGAAATAATAGGATTTGAGACAGCCAAAACGCAATCATTTTGCGATTACAGTTTAGGAGGCCGAGGAAAGAAGAATGGCTTCTCCACACACACTCAGGTTCCATTAACTCATCCATTCATCATTCAAACAATCACTTCTCTGTTAACTGGTTAAATGTTAACTTCTCTGTCCAGACAAGGCATTTAATTCCTAAAGATATGCAAGCTTTTGCACTCAATTAGTGTTTAATGGTAATACTACATTTTAGAATAAAATGTATTGGTAATTTAATAACCATTTAATTATTTTTGTGTTTAATTCCTTAGCAGTGTTTTATTTATTAGTTGTTTGTTTGTTTATAAAGTACATAATTTCATACTGATCTACTTATTTTATGTATGTGATTCATTATTTAGTTAATACTATTTAGTTTCATTTGCTAATTCTATTAATTATTTTGTTTATCTTGAAATTTGCTAATTTGCTTTTTTAAAAATGTGTATGCAACATTAACCTTCCAGTTTGACCGTAATGTTGTTGACTGGTGTGTAACATTTGGCTTTTGCTGTTCATGAGTTTTCATTCTCAGTGGAGTTGATTAAATTGTGTTTACAGGTGAAGTCGTGTGTTTATTGTTTGGAGCGTTTATGCGAAAGAGCCCCATTTTCTCCACTGGCCCTCTGCATTATGAGTCTTTACCCTTCAAATGACTTTTACAGTCCAGCACTTTTACTCGTCTTTCACCCTGTACAGGCATTTTCATTTTTTCTCCAAGGACAAGCCCATCTTTCATTTTCTATTTTGTTTAATGTGCTCACCGATCTCATTGAAATGACAAGGAAGATTTATGGAATTTGAAGTCTGAGCACTCTCTGCTTTTTTTCTTTCTCTGGCAAGATGACAAAAAATCATTTACACATGGAGAATTGATACTTGTTGAGAATGATGCAGATCTAAGCTACCAAATATTGTACAGAATACCGAACAGATCTTGCACAACAATTTTTTGGTATCATTTACACTTTCCACCTTTGACCTCTGCACATTTGGCTGAATGCTAAATGGGTGTCTCTTTGATCCACTCCCCTTCGAGCTGTCATAGAAGGAGAGGTGAGATGGATGCAATTGCAGTAAAGGGTTATAATGAGAGGCAGGCAGACAAATCCAATAATGTTAGGCAAGATCAAGGTCAAAAAACAGGCTAAGGTTAGGCGAGGAAAAACAGAATCTACAAGGCTAAGGCAGAACACAAGAATCAGGAACAAGCATAAGTCAAGAAACCAAAGTAGCAAACACAGAAACAAAATGTTTAGTAAAGACAGGAGGTTAAACACTGAACAATACTCCGTACTGAACACAGGGTTTAAATACACACAAATCAAGGGGCAAACTGAAACCAGGTGCAAGTAATTAAGACACAGAGAAGACATGAGGCATAGAGGCAGGAAGCAGACAGTGGGTCGGCGATATCCTTGCTGGGACCTGGTGGTGGAGCTATAGTGTTCGGGCTGTGCCTTTGGCCTCAGCCATGAGCAGGTCACGGGCGGCCACACTGTTGGCCTCAGTCATGAGCAGGACGTGGAAGGCCACACTATCAGCCTCTGTCGTAAGCAGGTTGTGGCAGCACCATCGGGCTCTGGCATGAGTAGGTCGTGGGAGGCAGCGTCATCGGGCTCTGGCATGAGCAGGTCGTGGGAGGCAGCGCCATGGGCGCTGGCATGAGTAGGTCATGGGAGGCCGCAACGAAGGGTTCTGGAGGGAGCTCGCCAGGGGGGTCTGCCTCATTGGCCTCAGGCTGGGGCTTGGCAGCAGAGGCTGTCTCATCGGCCTCTAGAGGGAGGTTAACAGGAGAGGCTGCCTTTTCAGCCTCTGGCTGGGTCTTGGCAGGGGAGGCTGCCTCGTTAGCCTATGGAAGTAGTTTGGCAAGGGAGGCCGCACTGTCAGCCTCTGACTGGCAAGGGAGACTGTCTCATCAAATTCTGGCTAGAGCTCATTTGGGGAGGCCGCCCCGTTGGCCTCTGGCTTAAGCTCTCCTGGAGACTTCACTTCCTCTTCATCTCCAGCCCTGCTCTCCTTGTAGAAGCTTGTGAATGGCCAAGTGGGTTTGGCCTTCAGACTGGCCCTCCCCAAAAAAGTTGGGGTTAGACTCTGCACCCATACACCACACTCAGGAGGCATACAAACTCAGCTACACTTCCTAAGCCTAGGCTTCCCATGGCGACCAGGAGCTCCGCCCATTGGCATGCTTGGCTGGTGAGCTGGGACATCAAGAACCTCAGCCAATGCTTGTCATCGGTCTTGGGGTCCAACAGGCCCTCAAAATAAACTTAGCACTGAAACAGGAATCCTTCCAGAGAGTATTGAGTACCATTGAAATACATGACACCAGCAAGTTTCTGCTGAGACTTTATCTGTCCTTTCAGAGTATCCTTATTCTTTTTACGATTTCTTTGAGAAGGTTTGCGTAAAAGTACTGTAGCTACCGTTACCACTCTTAAGTCAATCCTTTTCCTATGACAGCACATCCTGAAGAGATTTATTCCTCTTATACCACAGCAACTTATTTATTTATTTAAGAGCATCCCATCATAGTTTATAGTTAAAGTTATTTAGAAGATTTCTTTCTTTCTACATCTTTTTCTCTGAAACATAATAGACTGACATACATACAAGACTCACTCTAGGATTTTTTTTTAAGTAATCTATCTCTGAGCTTGATTTTCTCAAAGTGTGTTCAAGTTTTAAAACTTAATTTCTGCATTGCTTCTCAGTGCCATGTGGTTATTTTAGTCTACCCTTTGGGCTTCGTTGGACTATTTGACAGATTCATACAGGATGTGATTCAGTAAGATTGTCAGAACTCATTTAGTGTTTTCTTCAAGCTGCCTTGTTGCTCTGACACGTCATTAGTCCATCCTTCACTCCAGGAGCTTTTTTTCCCCCTCAGTGTCTCAGGAGCTCACTTATGCTTTAGAAATCAATTTTAAACCTCATTCTGAAGTGCTCAACTATTTGCTTCCCGTCTATGATGTTTCTCTTCACTCAGACTTGTACCAAGGTATCATAGCTTTGGACCCCAAGAGACTTAGAGTGCTCCTCACAGTTGAAGAGATCACACGTGAGTAGCAGCTTTCAGTTATACTCCATTTACACACTATTTAGTGTAATTGGGGATCTAGGATATGTAAAGAGAAAGAATTTTGTACACTCAAACTGACTGTTAAATCAATAACATTTAGAAACCCTTATAAAGAGCAAAATAAAATCTTATAAAACATAATAATATAAAAATAAAATACAAATAAAACACCTAATATGGCCCAACATATAAAATACAAAAAATATATAACCTATAAAATAATATAATGTATTATTATTAATATATGTAGACCATATTGACAATAAGAAATCACAATATCAATTAAAATACATTCAATATTAAATACAAAAAGCTGCCTTTTTAATCACTAAATGATAAAATATTATACACAACATCACATGTCTAAAGTGTAAAATTTGTGCCTCTTACTGTGTTGTGTAGTTAATGGGGTGAAACGTTCTTATAACAAAAACTGCAGCATAAAGAAAGTAATGACGCCTTTCACACTGAACACTAATTACTTAAACATTGCACACCTTCTAGTCAATAATAAAACCCTGTGTTGTATCTTTGGTTTTATTTATTGACGTGTTGCTCCTTCTGTTCCCTTATCAGTGTGTATTTTTGTGCCGTTACAGAGAACAATAGAAACTACTCAGTGGATGAGGAGTGGAATTTAAATGTCATTGTTAAATGTCAACAGTGTTGTTTTGTGTAATTTGGTTCAGAGAGAAAATTATGATGAATTTTTAGGTTTCTTGAACATCCAGAACATGACTTCAGCAGGTTCTACAATCTCAGCATCACTGGAGCAAGAACGCTTTACAGGTGAGAGCAAAAAAATAAAAGCACAGAATCAATTGTATGTTCTTTTCTTATAGAAAGTAAAATAATAAAAAAAAAAATGGAAGAATCTGTTCATAGGACAACCAAGGTCTGGACGCTCAGGAGTGACGAGCCATATGAAATCCCATTTAGAGTTGGTGTAACTCACCGTGCCCATTGTCTTGTTTGATAGTCTTTGTACTGTCTTGTTCCATCTGCACATGTTTGCACTGTGCACTTTATGTAAAGATATGTAATGTCTACTATAGTTCAGTGTTCTTGTTTTATGTAGCACCTTAGTCCCGGAGGAACGTTGTTTTTTTTCACTGTGTACTAACTAGCTGTATACAGTTGAAATGACAATAAACCATATGACTTCACTTAAAAAGACATATTTGAGACTCAGACATGGGGAAAAAGGTTCTCTGGTCTGATGAAACCAAATGTGGACATTTTGGGATTGGTACAATGTGCAATGTTTGGCAGAAAACCAACACTCAGTGGCAACTCATCCATAAGCCCAGGTGAGGCACCCTACCATTTATATCAACCTTTCAACCAAACTTAATCTTCATGATGTATTCATTCACTCACTCCATACATTTTCATCAACATTTCCTGTTGAAATGCTCTTTTGAGTGACCAACAATTTTACAAAATCACATTTTGTGCAGTTTGTATAATCATCAGGCAGTGTGCTCACATGCCTTACTTAGCTTCTATAGTGTTATAATTGCACCTAGTGGTCAAAAATTGGGAACTGCAACAAGTACTAACAGAGCTCCGTAGGTGCAGAAATTATGCTGCCACATGCTCAGGGGTATAGCATATAGCGCATAGCATATAGCATAAGTCAAGTGTGATAGCCTCTCGACTTAATTTTGTTTGAGACTATGTTTTTATTAATGTTGTCCCAATCCAACAAAATCTATGGTCACTGACTGCAGGTGCCAACACTGCTCATCACTCTAAGAACACTATCCCCAGTGAGGCATGATGGTGGCATCATCATGATGAGGGTTACCCTTGGGCTTTATTTTGCTTCTCTGGTAGACAGATTCCTCTAGGCAGACTCACAGGTTCTTTTAATGATGGATTTATTTCAAACCAGCAGGGGTGAATACTTATGCAAACACATGTGTTTACTTGTAAATTATTTTGTAAACTATACAAATTTTATCCCTTTGTTAATATTATGGTCTATTTTGTAATTCATGACATATAATCCCAATTTCAGTTCTAGAGTGTAACACTACAAAATGTGCAACAAAAAAAACGTACAAGGGGTGAATACTTATGCAAGGCAGTGCACCATTAGATTAAATGCCACAATTTACCAAGATTCCAGCTTTTATACTATTATTTCTGAAACCCAGCAGAGAACCTCTACAGCACACTGCATCACTTAGACAATTAACAAGAGCTTTAATAGAAAAGACTTTAATTAAAAAGTCTTAGGGTATAAATTGGCCATCAGAGCTCAGTGTTACTGTAAGGAGTCCAGCTGAGAGATTTAACTTCCTGCTACAAGTGCATTCTTGGTAAATTCCCTCTGCCTTGTATAACAATAAATATTTTAAATTATACAGGGCTGTAAATGTCCAGCTTGTTTATATGATATATTTATGTACAAATACTCTGATCTAGTATAGGTGCATAGTAACAATGCTTTTTTTTCCCATGTGCATAAATCTCCACTTAGAAACACTGAGATTTTGGGTTTAATATCTGTATATTTATGAAGCAGTAACATTCACTAAAATTTAATTGTTAAGAACAACGTTTTCAATTATTAAGAACAGAAATAGCCCATATCCACATGGATGTACTATAGATATAGAAGTGCATCAGTGCATCAGTGCATCAGTGCATCATCTCAGAAACACACTTCCCCACTCCTGTATACACACACATAGTTGAGTACATGCAGAGGGTCGCTCTTACTAATTGGGGTCACCTCTTCTGAGAGGCAAGGGAACACTGAACACACTCTATCATTATTTTTTGGTCTCTTTCTTTTCACTCTAAAGGGCTTTACTCTGGGATTTGAGAGGATGGATATTCATGCCCTTTCTCTTTTGTTTAGAGTGCTGAAAGAGTCTTCATTCTTTGGTCTTTTTTATTTTCTTGAAGGCTAGGGTTATTGTGCAGCCTTTTCTATCAATTCAGGTTAAAAATAAAAAATCTCTATTAACGCATTGCATCTCCAAAAAAAATCTCAAAAGGCCATCAGGTGCTTGTTAGCATGATGATGTTTTTGAAAAGGCTGACTGGCTCTGCTCACACTGCAACCGCTGTTCAAGGCTTTCCATCAGAAGGTCACGTCTCTTCCCATGTGCAGCAGGAGGCACTGATGATGTTCAAAATGGATCACTCTACCTGCTGTGTCTGCTTGAGGTGAAGTGCCTGCTTTCTCTATCTCTACGTACTCCATGTGCACCCACAGATATCCAAGTGTCCGTTACTTATAAGCATCAAATAAACTCCTGTATTGTCATTTGTCCATAAGCCTCGAATTAAGCCACAATCACAAACAGGTTCAGATATTGTTTACTTGTTTTCCAATCTCACTCCCCACTAGCATCATGGGCTGAGGGAGGCCCCATGATTCACTTCTCCATTCTGCAGGATACTGGTCCCCAAATTACGAGTGATAAAACCCCACTGGGCTTTCTCGGCAAGGTCCCACTCTTCTTTTCTCACATACCATTTTTCTTGAGCTGCCTCGGCACAGACACCAGAGTTCAGAGCCACTTATCACGCCTAGTTTTGGCTGAGGACTTGCTCTCTCATACTGAGACCTCTAGAAAAAAAGGTTATATTAAGTACATTTGTATAAGAAAAAAAAACACCCAAAAAGCAAAAGTGGCAGGTGCACATTATACAGTCATTTCAATTTCACTCTGTGATTGATTACTTTAATACAATGTTGGAGTCAACTATTTTAAAAAGGCATTTATTCCCTTAAACATGTGTTTCTATGAAAATTATGCTTTGGCTAGGTAGCATTTCAGCTGAAATTAATTTCACACCATCAGGTAATACATCAGGTAATTTCTATCTGTTTTTGAAGAAATATTTTATAGAGTATTTATAATTCCAAGCTATATGAACATATATGAATGGTCTTGTCAACTTTGTGTTTTTTTTTTAAGTGGGCTATGGCTAGCCAAATAATGATGCCAGCCAAGCTAAAATATTGTTTATATGTAATGGGTGAGGACACCATATCTCTTAGCTGAAATGTTGCCCAATGACTTGTTAGCTTTTTGTTGAAGGCACAAACACACTATGCTACATTAGAAACATTCTTAGAAGAGAATAATAATCATAAACTGGTTAATTTCCCTCAGTCTGTATTATTGCACTTAACTAGCTAACTAGCTCACCATATGTTATTACATTATGTTAGCTAAAAATCTTTAGCATAGACACTTTCCAGGCAATTAGACCATGGAACTAGGCAACACATTGGAGCTTCCACTTGCTGGTGGGCTAGCTAATCAATTGATGATTTGTCCTTTCCTGTCATAACATACTAATAAGGTAGCTAGTTATGTCTTGCAGAATGATCAGGTAATGAGATATTTATTTATAGGTGGATGAAAAAAGTATAAGCAATATAAAGCAGGATATTTGGGGGGGATATCATCCCAAGCTCTAGGGTCCCTGGTACAATCTTGAACTCGGGTTACTGTCTATGTGAAATTTTGTATGTTCTCTGTGTCCATGTGGGTTTCCTCTGGGTTCTCTGGATTCCTTCTACCTTTCTCTATCTTGACTAGAGCTCCAGTCTCAGTGGAAGAGAAGCAGCCACATAGCATGATTCTGCCACCAACATGCTTCACCATGGCTATGGTGTTCTTTGGGTAATAAGATGCCACCCTACCCCATAGCCCAGACGTGTGAGATTGTTGTCACATGCAGGGAGTGACCAGTAATTGCCAGATATTCCTGCAGGTCCTTTAATGTTGCAGTAGATCTCTTGGCAGCCTCCCTGGTAAGTTTCTTCTTGTCCTGTTCTTGGTAATGTTACTATGGTGCCCCATTTGTTCCACTTGTTGATGATGGTCATCACAGTGTTCCATGGGACATCTAATGTTTTGGATAGTCTTTTGTACCCCTCTCCTGATCAATAACTTTTGACAGTTAGATCTTGTCCTTGCTTTGTAAGATCTTTTTGGATCAGTCGGATGAAACCAAGAATCAGGAAAGAAACAGTTGATCTTTGCTTCAGGTAAATCAGAATCACTTCATTGATGACAGGTGTATGGTAATTACTTTTGAACATTAAACAGTCACTTGCCCCATTAAAAAAGGGTGTGCACATGTATTGTTTTTTTTTCTTTTACCCTAAAACATTTCTGTTGTTTTTTTTACTTCAGTTTTGTTGGTTGCTTTATCATATTAAAGGTGGAAAAAGATCTAACATGATTTATCTTGGATATCACAAAAACCTGCAATTTTAACAGAGGTGTGTAGACTACTTATATATACTGTACACAGTAGATTAGGGTCTCAACCAGGGTGTATTCGCACCTCAGTATTCCTGGGATAGGCCCCAGATCTATTGTGACCCTGATCAGGATAAACTGCCTACTGAAGAGAGAGTATTACAGTTTACCACTGTACACAAGCTTATGTTGTAAAATGTCATTCAATGTCTTGCTGTCATGTTTCAGTGTTCATGGGGCATGACTTTACTTAGCCATGCAACACTGTCAAGTGACCTGTCCACTGTGAATTGATGGCTTGTGTGTCCAAGACAGACACTGGCTCTTCATCATAAAGCAGTTTGGACACATCAATCCTGCACACACCTGCGACACATCCCTGCTGTTGGAGGTTGTCACGGTCACTCTGGCAGTCTGTTTGGCGGCAGATCCTCATTTAGAGATGATGTCTGACACAGGGAGGAATAATAATGAATGAGTTTATGGTACTGGTATGATGAATGTAAGGTAGATTAGCACTGAGGTTTCTGTTGTACTGAAACAGTCTCTCATATAAACCAGCAAGGTCAGGTAATGAAACATTGGATGTTCATTCCCTTTCACTTTGTTGCCAAATAGTTGCAGAATGGATTATTGATGAACTAATTAGCTGTGGAAATACGTTTTGGTGAACAGATTGGCTATAACAGATCTCATTAGCACTTTCTGAGGCCAACTTGGCATCAATAGCAACATGCCATAGAGAAAGGGGTGTGCTTCTTGGATCCTGTCCAAGGTATGTGTACCTGGTAAGTAAATTAAAGCACTCAATAAAGCTGTCGAGGAAACACTGGCATCCCAATCCTGCTGCCAAACTGTACATCCTCACTGAATAGGTTGAGAAAATATGCCTTTATTTGGATGCACTTTTCTGTTACTTATATATCATAATATTACTTTCCTGTCAGTAAATGACAAGTCAAAGTATAAGTAAAAGAATTTTGATTCCTTGATCACAACATGAGCCAGTTCATCCAGATAATGAGAGCCTGCACTGATGGAAAAAGTAGATTAATTGGTGAAAAATGTGGTGCAGCTGGTGGAAACAGTGGCTCAATTAGTATATAAAGTGACCCACTGGTTTAAAAAGTGATCCAATTGCTGGAAATGTGGAGTGGTTGGTGGAAAAAATGGCCCAATTGGTGGAAAAGTGGCTCAATTGGTGGGAAATGTGGTTCAACTGATGGAAGAAATTGATCACTTGGTGAAAAGAGTGGCTCAAAAAAAAGGGCACAACTGATGGAAAAAGTGGCCCAGTGGGTGGGGAAAAATAGTTCAACTGGTGGAAAATGTGCCTCTGTTGGTGGAAAAAGTGGCACAATTGGGAGAAAAAGGGGCCCAATTTGTGGAAAAACTGGTGAAATTGGTGGAAAAGTGACTTACTTGATGTCAAACATGCCTAAACTCTTGGAAAAAGTGGCCCAATTGGTGGAAAATGTGGTTCAGCTGGTGGAACAAAATTGGATTACTTGGTGAAAGGAGTGGCTCCTGATAAAAAAAAAAAAAAAGGGGGGGGTTAACTGATTGAAAAATGGCCAAGTAGGTGGCAAAGAAAAAAACAGTTAAATTGGTTGAAAATGTGGCTCCATTGGTAAAAAAAAAAAAAAAAAAAAAATGGCACAATTGGCAGTTAAAGGGGCCTCACTGGAAATCTTGGTGCAATTATTGGAAAAGGGACTCACCTGCTATTAAAAGTGGCACAGTTTAAAAAAAAAAGTGGCCCAACTGGTGGAGAAAGTGACCCAATTCTTGGGAACAGTGGCTAATTAATAAAAATTATAATTCAAGGCAAATTTCTGTGGTAAAAGAGAAATAAAACAATTCTTGGCATGCTGGAATAGGATAATAATCAACTCTAGGGTGGTAATAGTAACTTTGCTCCATCACCTCATTACTGATTATTTTAACAACACAACTCAAGAGTGTTTTATTCCTTACCTAATCTGAGGAGCACATTAAAATTTAAAGGACGCAAGGTTATCAGGTCATCTATGCTCCTGAGAATTTCTAACACATTAAAAACAAAGGTGGAGGTAGAGGTCAGATATCTTTTTTTCTTTTTCTCTCATCGCCCCTTATCTCAGTCTCTCTGCATGCCCTCTACGTGTTCTTTTTATTTTCAGTCTAATGAGCCCCTCTGCATCGTGTAAGCACAAACCTTTCTTTTTCCCCAGCCAGAAAAAAGATATTATGAAATCAGTGCATGCAGGAAATGTCTCTTTATTGACACCAGTGTAAACTTAACCTCAGTTAATGCCCACATTGGAATCTTGCCTGTAGCAGATGCTCCACCATTACAAACATGGTACTGCATGCAAAGGAACCGGCTATGCTAATTAGCTTTAGCATATTTTTATTGGGTTGGTTGTTTCCTTGTGCACTTCTCCAGCAGAGTATGTAATAATAACTAAAGGCTGTTGCTGTGTAAGCAGACCTATGAGCAGGTTTTAGGCTTGCGAAGCTCCTTTGACATTCTCGCATAACTTTTTTAATTCAGAATTTATTTTGTAGCCAAAGATCTCATAATTTTTATGCTAACAGCTTTTATCAACACTGAACTCTTTGTGTACCTGTGTACATATCTCTATGTTACTGATCTGATAGTAGTTGTGATAGGGGGAAGAGTATTAGTAGCAGTACATGTATTTTGTGTGTGTGTGTGTGCGTGTGTGTGTGTGTGTGTCACCATTAATAAATTAACCCATCTTGGAAAAGTACTGCCAGTGTTTATTCTGGATTTACTGTGTTTCTGGTTGTTACATTTTGTCAAAGCACAGAGTAATTTTATTTATTTATTTTTTCTCACAGGAGAATTATCTGCATTTGCTGGTCTCAGACTGGGGACGTGTCTATAAAATGAGTGACCAGAAGCCAATCTAAACACAAATAAGCATTCCGATACCAGGTTGTGGCTTAAACCATTATGTTTTTCATGCTGTATTTTCCAGGTTATTTGTACTAGTAAGAAATTTTTAAAAATCGACTTCTGCACCTTTTCTTCATACAATCGTCTCTAGCCCTATAAATGAACCAGTACACTTTAACTCAATCTGCACTTGATAAAGTATAACAAATGTCATCCTGCGTTTTCTTGTGTAGATGCTTAAGTGGATGGCACTTGAGTGTATTCACTACAGAAAGTTTACACACCAGAGTGATGTTTGGATGTATTGTTAGGGAAATACTTGTTATCAGTAGTTTACCAGTGCAGATGTTTTATTGACTTTTATGGCTTTCTTTGTGGCTAAGTGATGATTAATGAATATATAGGTGTCTAATCCAGTGGTCAACACCTTCTGTCCAATCAGAATCCAGAATTCACCAGCAGTGACGTATAAAGTGCCTCTCACATTTTTTAATCAGAATAACTCTGAACTCAGTGATGGAGCTCTACAGAGTGAAGAGATTAAAGAGGTAGAAAACAGCAGCTGTTTGCACTACAGCATAGATGCTTTCATTAAAGAGAGAACACAGGGGAGGAGCACTGATGAGGATGGATGTCTGGCCGCCAGGCAGGACAAGAGCTCCTCAAGTAACATCCAAAAATGTCCAATGTGTCAAGAACAATCTTGTGTCGACTTGAGTAGATAGATTGATCAATAAATTGTGGGTTTCTCCACTCTCATTCTTGGCAGTGAATAAGGATCTCTCTCTTTCTCAGTCTTCACCTCTGAGACCTCAGCGCATATTGTTAGAGAAACTGATACCACTATACAATCACTACAAAGTAAATATGCATAAAGAACTCTTGCATCTTAATGTTTTTTTTTTTCAATTATGTAGCTCTGGTTGTGTGTCTACATTAATAATCTGTCATTTCTCTAGAGCAACTGAACCCCATTGAGGAGAATCCTTTTATCACACACCACAAAAACAGTGTTGCATGAACTGGACAACCCAGGTTACCACAGCAACTCTGATGAACAGCCTGAGGCTGAGGATGAGGATATTTCTTTCATTTATTTTGACATTTAGATCATATAAATGAAGACTTTACACGTAATTTTCTTCCAAATGCACTGAAATACATACATTACCATGTTATCCGTCAACCGCTGAGATTTTTATCTGCAGGACGATAGGAAAAAAACAGACTAAAAATCCACAACAACCAAGAAAGGAGAAAATTGTGTGCTACAAAGTGTAATGTAATAATAATCTAGAAATGTTGCTGACATTTTGATATATTTTCACTCCAGCTCACAGGCTGTCCTGATTAACTCAAACTAAATCATTTGCAATTCCCTTGAACATGTTTCTCCATGCTCTTAGACTTTCACTTTAGTCATAAATAATACAAAACTGTTCGATGCTTGAATGCAATCTCTGTGAAGTTACTGTTATTAATACTAATCAGCCAACTGCTCACTGTGGATTTCTCACGTTGTTTATGCAGGGATGCGGTTATTCACTTTTCCCATTTTTATCTTAAGCCCTTAAAAACACATAGTTTAAGAGAAAGAAAGGTTTGATGAGGTTTAAGCCCTGAACTTGTTTGACTAATAAAATGTGCAACATATCCCAGTGAAGGAGGCGTGGTCTCTCTCTGCCTCGCAGTCATTTTGAAGTAGGCGTGGCCTCTGCATGAGTCAGCCTCAGTGAAAGAGGCGTGCCCTCTTTGTCTGTCAGTCCCATTTAAGTAGGCGTGTCTTCTGTGCCAGTTAGTGATAGTGAAAGAGGCGTGCCCCATGTGTCTGTCAGGAGGCGTGGCCTCCCAGTCCTCCAAGCCAGTTTTGCACATTACTGAACCGCATCATTTGGCATGATATCACTGACAACAACTCTACATCATATTGCTTTAAATCATCCTATCAGCTCACAACTCTCTAAAGAGGTGAATTTGTGATACTGGTAGTTCATAAGTCCTATTTCTACTTCAGTATCTCTGTGTGAGACACACACAATCTCACACCTCGTCCCTCTGGAACCCCGAGAGAGACCATAACAAGCCATCCTCTCTCATGTTTACCAGTTCTCTCTCTCTTCCCTGCAACATCTCATCACATCCTGCCCTCCAGCCTTTACTGACAGTCCCGGTGAGATTCTCTTCCAGAGATTAGCTGATGAAGCTGTGTGTGTTTGTGGAAGTCTGTGTCTGTGTGTGTTTGGGAATCAAGGTTCTATCTGCTATAACACAGTATCTATGCTGTTTTGGTATCACCGACCACTTAAAATTCAAATGGGGTCTATACTAATGAATGGCCTCTGCTTTCCGGGTTCTCAGGGCTGTCATGGATAATAGTGAGGAGGTGAAGGAGTGCAGGGATGGAGGGAACCTTACAGACACGGATACATATCTAAACACCCAGCCTCGTTCTTGCATCATCTCATCCATAAAGCAGGAGCACGAATAGGCTTTGGGTTTCTTAAAACTACAATGTGCTTCAGCTTGAAAATGTGTAAATCTCAAGAGCTCAGGTTCAATTTAAACTGCTCAGAAATCATTTACTGTTTACATACACATAATTTAATATAATAAAGTGTTAATTTTAGCAGTGTGATCTGTAAACAGCCAGTGGGACTGTTATTTATTTAATTAAAGGGAAATTTGCAGTCTGTGAGAATGCTTAAGGAAGTAGCTGGAGGTGCGGTACATTGGTATGGCTCATAAAGTTCATGAGAATAATTTGGCCATAAAAACTGCAGAGTAATTCACACTGTATTGTAAATGACAAATGTTTCTCGCTGTTGGCTGAGAGGGAGAAGGAGAGGGAGCTAGGAGACTGTTTAACTCACCAGGCTAATTGAAATGCCTTAATTCATTATACAAGACAGGTGTCCACCGTGTCAGGTGGAAAATTAGAATATCAAACATCTCCCTTACTGAATCAACCCTTTGTCTTTTTCAGGATTTGACAGGATATGGCTGTGAGAAATGAAATCCTGTATAACATCTATCAGAACCTGATTTTTTCCATTCCTTTGTCAAAGCAGATGCTCAGGATGACCTTCACTGTCGGCTTTCCAATCATCCCTGGCCAATATTACTATGAGAAGCTAATTCACTGCTACAGTTGACTTTGAAGGCCTTGCTTTTGTCCTTTGGCATTTGGAGTTATGACTTAATTAATTCAGCTAATGAATATGCGTCCTTAAAGAAAAATCACATGAACATCACATGCGAAATTTACATGTGGTGTTTAGATACTTAGTGTTTAGATATTTTTCACATTTAGTTTTTATTTGCCACTTGATTAAAGAGTATTGGCAAACTGAGGGATTACCATGAGTATGGACCAAGAGATGGCACTGTTTTTGGCAATGTCATCGTTCAGTGACTTCAGAACGATTTTTTACATGATCATTACTGCATCTCATTTCTAACGTCTAACTGTGAACTCAGCCTGCCTCAACATCACCTTAACCACTTGGTCACTGTAGAAGCTTAACATTTGTTCACTTAGATGTCTTTATTTACCTTGGCTTACACATTAATTAAAATTCATATGAAGCAGTTAAGGGTTTAAAGAGACAAAACAGTCCAAAATAAAAATTTATACAACTTTCTCCTAAGTGCCAAATGTTGCTAATCTTCTAAAACATGTTTGTTGTCTGAAGATTTCATCATGAGTTTTGGACTGAAGAAATGTGAATAATGTGGCTAAAGTGAGGGAAGCTTGTTTGAGCTACTTGCCTAAAATTTATCACACATTTGCCTCAAAAGACATTTGTCTCAGTAACACAATTTGTACATAAGCACATTCCTGTTCCTGCTCTGTCTCTAAGGCTTTTCCTGACAAAATACTGGCAAAACAAGCAGCCTGTTGGACCTGGTGGGACTAAGAACAGAGAGAAGGATAAAAATGTGTGAGTAGAGAAAGCATTGGGGATTTAATTTCTCCATCCACCAGACACATTGTGTTACCTGTGCAGTTGTGGCTGTTATATTTGGGCCATACTGAGTTAAGCGCACATAATGAAGATTTAACGCCAAAATTGGCATTAATTCTTCAGACCTCAGATGTAACTAGAGACTTAAGTGCTATTCAGAAGTTACACAAGAATGGAGGGGGAGTTTTTCAGTTACAGTTTTCTTGCACAATAGCAGCTTAAACAACTGACCATATGATGTTACCACAATATGTCGTGCTGAAATTCATGTTTTGGGCTTAATTGGAGGCATTGCTTATCTTAGGAACTGAATTTTTTATGAAAAAAAATATTAAATAATTTAAATTATTGTCAGATTATCTTTCAAACTGTGAGCATGTTTCTCTTGTTTCCTATTCCTTTCACCTGATGGTGGCAGCAGACTGTGTTAACACTGTCAGCTTAATTGCAGGAGACATATTTTTTCACTGACTACCCCTGCACATTAATTTGCTGAATGAAATATAGTCATGGCTGCAGATGAAAAAAAAAAAAGAACAATATTAACATTGAGAACAGGTGATTTCAAAAGAGCTTGAAACTAATACTTTTTCATCCAGAGCCACAGCAAATGTCTGTGCCTCATACGTCAAGAGACTGTTGCGGTAATTAAGGAATTTAATATCATGATACATTATGAAACAATCATGGGTAGTGCAAAAAATACTCAGGGGATGGGAGGGCAGAGAAAGTGAAGTAGCTGGAAGCTATCCTGGCAGAAGGAACTTTTTATCAGAGCAAACAAGGCAAGGAAAATAACTAGAGCTAATAAGTGGCGATAATAAAAAACCAATAAGCACTGAAAAACTTTTGTGATTTTTGAAAGAACTAAAGTGGTCGATGTCACTTGTCCCAAAAAGAAGCATGAATTTATGAATATCATCTTATGTGTCACAACTACAGCTGTCAGGTTATACTCTACCATAGTCATTCCATTAAAATTTAATTCACTATATTAGAGCTTTAAAATAATATTTTACTAACCACCCCTTGGGTATTTTGATATGGCCTAATCTGGCCCCCTTTGAAAAAGAGTTTCATAAACAGGATAATAGGATGTGGTGGATCAAGTGCTATTTTATAAGCTGCCAAATTATGAAGGTGGAAGCCATGTGGTTAAATATAAGCAAATATGCATTGATTCATGTGATAATTAAAGCTCGGCCTGTTTATACAGAAATATACTAGTTTCAGATGTCATCTGCATTTTCTATTCCTGATTTAATTTCAGTCTTAAAGGCAGATTCTTGTGTTTAAAGTGGTGGTCAAACCCCATTTCATATACTTTTACTCTGGATACATATCACGTATGAACTATACTCACGGTTTTACTAATCTGAATAAGAAACCCAGAAAATCAGTTTAAGTGTCATGTACAGATATCTGAGACAGATGCAGTTGCAGGTAAGGCAGCGTTTAATAAAACTTGTGCAATCCAAACAATCCAAAAAACAGAGAGCTATAATCAAAATACCAGGGACAGGCAGAGGTCAGGCAATCAACAAACAGGATGTCAGAGATTAGGTGTGCACTAGTGTGTGTTGTGGTAAATGGAGTCCAGTAGTGGCCATGTTTGGAGGCCGCAGTGCATGGGAACTGGAGTCACTATTCTGGTTGACCTGACCATAAGGACATGTGTAACCTAACTCTGAATATGTGTAACTTTTCCTGCATATATATTGACATAACTTGACTATCCTTGAATACAGACCATTGTGTCTAACTGTAATTGTTGTGTGTTGTCTGGCTACAGCTGGCCACATTGGCTATTTTATTGTACACAGAGGAAATTATTAAATTAAAGGAACAGTATGTCAAATAAACATACAAAGTGTCAAAAACTTACAATTCTTTTAGCCCCTTATCAATTATTTCTCACTTTGGATAAAAGCAACTGCAAGAGCAAGTGAGCCTTATACTATTATACATTATAAAGCCTTTTGGTTTTGAAGAATAGTTTGGCATGCTGAACCTGAAGTGCATTCTGCAGGTTTGTGTAACAATCTGAAAGCTCCCCTGATTGCACCATATGGAAGTGATGAGGGAAAATCAAGGTTGATGTTTTGATGTGTGTCTGTGGTGCGGTGTTCCCCGGAGTGAGTGCAGTGTAACAGAATGGAGTGAGAAGGTTAGTGCTCAGGCTGTTCTGTCAAACTGATTAAATTTGCTATTACAGCAATCACCTAAAATAGAAACTGGCAAATTACACTGCTTGTGTATGGTGTGTGTGTGCCACCTTGTGTGTGGTTGAACTTTTGTTTCTATAATTATATTTGTGCAATGTGTATGTACAGTATGTTTCTAAAATGATTGTGGGCACATAGTGAGTAGTTATTATTGAAATTGCACAAATCAGTATTCAGACCTGAGACAAACCTATGGACTTAAGTGCTACCATACCATGCCATGAGAGGCAGGATGCAAGTGCTTAAACTCTAGGCTTTTGTTTTGTGTTATTTTATGGAATTTTTGGCAGACACACTTAATGATAGCAACTTAAATTTATCTCATTTATACATCTGAGCAGCTGAGGGTTAAGGGCCTTGCTCACGGGCCCAACAGTGGCAGCTTGTCGATGCTGGGGTTTGAATGTATGACCTTCCAATCAGTAGGCCAATGCCTTAACCACTTAGCTTCCACTGCACACTGTAAAGCTTTTATTGGGGTGAATCCAAAAATTCAAAACTGGATAATCCATAATCAGAAACATGGAAGGAAAATCACAAAATGAAAACACTTTGATATGTGGAAATGACAATAAATGCACAATTAGGCTTTGCAACAGACAATAATACAACAGGGTATACATAGAGGAGCTAATCAAATACTAACACAGAACAGGTGAACACCATCAGGTAACAAATCAATGGGCAGTGACAGTGATATGATTAGAACAAAAAGAGCACTTGACATAAAAACACACCGAGAACTCAAAACAAAAACACAAGACACAAAACCAATGCTTGTTGCACTGGAAAGTGTGGAATTTACAATTTCTTAGAAAATTTAATAAAAATGTAGCTGTTAAAATTAAGTTGACTCTGAATACAGACTATAATGCTTATTGTGTTTAGTAATTCCTACTGTAAATTCTTATCAAATTGTAACACTGACTTATATCCATCTACCTATGTATGGTACAGTTTTACAATTATTTACAATTATCCTTTGCATCACGGTACCATTGTTTTGTTGTTGTTGTTTGTAAAAGCTGGATTGTTGCATTTGTTTTTTAAGTTGACTGAAATAGAAAGTTAAAAGGTGCCATTTGACAGCAGTTTGCCTGAGAGTAACTCAACAAACTTTAGAGCAAAATGTGCTGACAAATAAAAGCTCTAAACACTTCGCCTGCACACACCGCTACACCAGCAGCAGTAATAAACAGGCTCATATATGTTTTTTATTGATTCTGTCATTGTGGGCTTGTAAAAGACCACGCTTTATTTATTGAATTCTTGTACAGTTTCGACTGTGCACAGGAGACCAAAACAATAATTGCCCAACCTTCACTGTATAAAGTTTGGATTCAGTGATTGCACCAATATGAACTACTTTTTTTTTTTTTTTTTTTTTTGATATATCTACAAAATGATTGTAATATGATTCCAGTATGAAGTTTGTGGATGGTTGTGAAATATTGTAACCAAAATGAAAGTGTTATAGCATCGAGAATGATATTAATAAAATGAAACGAATCTGAAATTAACATTTAGTTTGATACTTAAAGGAGAAATTATTCTTCATAGATAATTATATTATTTCTTATTTTGTATTATTTATTTTCCCACATTGAATATTTCCTTGTTACTGATATTTAGCTTGATTTAACATTTCATATGAAAGTCAGTATCAAGTTCAACATCCACCATCTTTATCTCTTTGTTTTTGTATTTGTACACTATTCCCTATATAATAGAACCTCTAGTGCACTATATTTCCAATATAACTCAATTTGAGATGCTAACCTCCAATAAAAGACTCGAATAAACGTTCATTTGAAATTGTGTACTTCTTACATTTAAGAAAACTTGTTTAATTTTTACATTTATCTAGAACAACAAGGATCATTTGGACAAAAAAATTGGTAAATTTTGAAATTCATTCCCAGTCAGCGTATAATAAAAAAATTTGCTGAAAAATGAAGTATGGTAATTAATATTTAATGAGCAAAGTTCATGTAACTTGCTTTCAAACAGTTAATGAAATTCTTAGAAAGTTTATCGATTGTGTGTGCACCCAAGCTTTGAGCCTGAGATCAAAACAAGGTGCTCAGCATGATTATGACAACATGGCCACAGTGAGATGCCTCCAGCTGGAAAATAATTAAAATATACACGTCTTTTTCCCAACAGCCCAGAACCATACAGGAAATCACTCAGCCTTGCAAAATGCCGCTTCAGTGGATTTTTACTGTTTCCCTAAGGGTAACGAATCATAAGATTTTCTTATGTGTGTGTATGTGTGTGTAGAAGCTATAATAAAGTGTAAAAAATTAAACTTAAGAACAAATATACATTAAAGTCATATGCATTAAATTATGATATACGGTATGTTTATATGCTATAATACAAAGTTATTACATTTTGGTTATCTATTTGAAAGCCGATTTTGTGTGTGTGTGTGTGTGTGTGTGTGTGTGTGTGTGTGTGTGTGTGTGTGTGTGTGAAACTGGCTTTAGGAGGATTAACACTGGAGCGTGTTGGATTTTCTCATTGCTTGTTTTTCCTGGCCTAACACACGGGATTTAGCTCATGAAGGCCTCAGTAATCCCCCAGTGTGTTAATTTGCAAGTAGGGAGTTCCAAGGTGCATGATGTAGAAACTAGAAACAACAAATTTATTTAGGCAAAGACACAGCATTTATTTGTGCTGGAAAAAAATCAATTTGGGGAATAAAGGAACATTGGGGGAATTTGAATATAGACCAAAATGGCACTGCCTTGGTGTCATATTTCAGATTTTTCTATTGGGAAAGGAGGCAATAATCATGGGTGAAGCTAAATGGTAGCCAAGGATGGCTAGGACCATCAAAGCGTGAAGCATGACCACCTCAACAACAACAACAACATATTATTATTATTATTATTATTATTATTATTATTATTATTATTATTGGTTACCAATGTCATGCTGAACAGAATGAACTACAATTAGAAAGTTTATTGTATCATAGTCCAACTAATGCTGTGCAGGAACATGAAAGTTAGGCTAGCTAAAATTCTTATTAGCTGCCATTTGCTAATGATTTTGAATCTGTAATGTTAGCACGCGTGAGGAGATGACTTTTTTTGTAGCTTTCTAGGTGACAAACAAATGTTGCTTAAGTGCATGCCTTTTATTTCCAATGGCGATCCTGCTTAAGCCATACACAGATAGAAATTATGGTATTATGTCATTGTCTATGGATGTGGATAAGTATTTTCCCCACCCTAGTTTGCCACCAAAATGGGTCCACTGTAAAAGGTCTGGCTACACCCCTGGTGATAACACTGATATTTATTCAATTATCAACCCCTTTTATTTCACATGATGCACTTTTTTCTGATTTGACTTTCCAAAATGGATATAAAAAAGAGTTATTGGTACTGAACGTTTTTATACTCGCAACGATATATAATTAACAAACTGATACAACCCAAGACATCAAGGCATTTTCTGTTTTATATGACCTACCAGCGAGACATCAATAAAATTTTACGTGGCAAATCATCCTGAGCGAACATGAGAAACAGCTTGTGATTTACAGTGTGTCTCACAGATCGATACTGAACCCTGAGCGAGGTTCTATTTAATCTGCCGCTGGTTATAGTTGATCCGGCTCGTAAACTACAACAGCACAGATCTGGAGTCAAGCATAGTGCTTAAAATCAACACAGTGCAGTTAAATTCTTGATTCTGGATGGTCAGAAGGCACTGAATAATTTTCTATAACAGCAGCTCTGACAGTAGTTTTACTGCAAGTTACTAAATTTTTACTAAATTTTTTAAAAAATTTAAATTTTCTTTGGCAAATCGCAATAGTGTAAGAGGAATAAAATATTTCGAGACATGCTGTTGTAGGAAAATGACAACATGACACTGAGAGTTTTATTTCCTACCTGCAGCCAAAACAAAAAGGATATACATATCTGTATTAGAGGAATTTAGAAGTTGGATTCATTGTAAATGAGCCAGAGATATAGAGAGGCCTGATAGGGAAAAAAAAAGAGAGCCAACCTAAAGTAGCAGAGAATCATGAAAGGGAAAAGAATACAATCTAAAAATGACAATATTTACATCCTGATATCATTATAAGAATCATAAGAAAAGCTATGACCTTGGTTCGCCCCTTAAGGTAATCTTAACTGTTCTTATTTGTGTAAATTGTTCTGAATCTACAAATGTAAGACCAAGTTGATATTT
This sequence comes from Pangasius macronema, assembly GCA_037577455.1. NCBI lineage: Eukaryota > Metazoa > Chordata > Actinopteri > Siluriformes > Pangasiidae > Pangasius > Pangasius macronema. The sequence goes on from CM074970.1 coordinate 2,302,481, forward strand.
TGGATCCAAAGTTTTGGTGCTCATAAAAAGCCAAAATGGAATCTTCTTCTTTCAGCTTTT
>CM074970.1:2302640-2307640 GCA_037577455.1 Pangasius macronema
TCTCGCTGATATTTTTCTATCACAAAAAAAGCCAAAATGGAATAAGAAACAAAATATAATAATATGCATTACAGGCTGGAATTATTACAATACGGACTTAGCCATTACTGATGGTTTATTAAGCACTTTCGGTAACATTTGAATAAAAATAACAGGTATGAAACGTATAGACGTTGTTGTGTCCATTGCTAATAATAGTGACAGCCCAGATATCACATTAATGGTTTTTACTTAGCCATGGTAACAGCTTTGAGAGGCATGTTGAGGCCTTTTCTTTCTCAGATCATTGTCCATCCTGTCTTGACTCTCTTCACGTTCTTGTACTTCAGGGACAATGAGGAAGAATATAAATCATGGCAGAATCAGCAGGTCCTCAGATAGATAGCAGTGGTAGTACTTAGCTTTCACAGCATGCTAGCATTCATAACAGCCCTCTATACTTTTATTAAAGCTTCACTGAGTGCTTGTGACACATAAAACTGCCATGGCGAGATGAGAAATAACCAGTGTCTGCTTCCATCACTGCTTTAAAAGATTTAAACCCCAACACTGAGATTGGGCAGTGACGGGGAAGAGGAGCACATGTTGTGAGGTCTAACTCAGACTCACTCTTATCCAAGCTGTCCAAGTCAACATGGCTGCCTTATTAATAGAGTTTGGACATGAGTCTGGAGTGAATAGAATGAATAGATTAATACAAGCTTTCATTACTTTCAAGGAGTTTAAATATCATCTCATGTTTACCTGCAGATTTTGGAAAAGGTCTGCCGCAGCCTTGCTGACTCCCTGCGGAATTTCATGACTGAGAATTCTGAGGGAATGAANTCTTTTCTAATTAACCCCTGATTCATTTGCATTCCTTTCCATGCAGGTGACAGAGTGCGTCTACATTTTCATAAGAAGGAGTCTTTCGGAGGGAAAAAACACTCTCTCTTTCTCTTCCTCCTTCGATTTCCACTCATCTCTTTCTCAGTTTTCTCTCCGCAGGTTCAGGTGTTACGCATTGGACCAATGACAGCGGAGTGATTAGGATGAGTCTTGTGAGATTTTCAGCCCCCGCGCAATTAAATCGTGCCATCACTTTATAAATAGGGAAGCTGTTAAAGTCTGTTTAGAGAATCGCTGTTAGTAAAACACTTGTTGTGCTCTTAGAGGAAAATAATCAACAACACAGTGGTGTGATGAAGTGGAGTTATTTTCCTATAACAGCATATCCCGAAGTGTTNATTTTTTAAAATGAAAGAACGGTCTATGTCTGACTAATATGACGTGTGAAATAAAATATTAAATAAAAACCTAAAACTGTTTCCTGGTTTGATTTCTTCTTTCAGACCAGTTCAGTGGCCCATTTCCTCATTCCATTACTGATCTTCTTACGTTCTTTCCTTAAACATGTCACTGTGCAATGAAGCACTGTCCCCTTGTAGCAAAGTGAAACACCGCTGTATTAAATCTGTCCTGTCCCTATGGAGGTCCCATGGGTTCAGTGAGTCTCACAGTATCTATCCCTCGGCAGCATCATCCACTGTTGCAGGAATTCTGATAACATGATTATTAACATTTTTCTCCAACCATCTGGTAGTGCTCCTCTCTTGCTTACTTAATTAGACCAGGTCCTCTGGGTGTTTAAAGATTAAGTTTCCAGCAAACAATACAACAAAGGACATTGTACTATCAACAATGTTTTATAAATAATCTGGGTAAAGTCAAAATATAACCTAAAAGTAGTGTCCAGAAACAACAAAATCCTCACTATAAGACACTAGCATGCCTGAATGGCATCAACAGTAACCTTTTAATGCTGAACCGTTAAGAATCAGTTCATGGCTATAAATAAGATTTGAAGCGGCTGTATTTTGTGTCACACTGTCGCTTGACATTACCACTTTGGACTAGTGCCATGCACTCATGCGAAAGAGACTGTGTATTTCATCCCACTTAAGCTTGGTCCCACTATATTTTCTACCAAACCTAATTGGATCTATCTCCCAAAATGTAAACAAAATATTATAAAGCAAGATAAAGCAGATCTGGAAGATTAATGAATGAATGAATGAATGAATGAATGAATTAATTAATGACTGCGGTAAATGAGACAAGCAGATCCATGCAAATAACTGGCACATTTGCATGTTAATGAACGTGGCCTTTCTTTGTCCCACAAGCTTCATATCTGGCCTCCTGTATTAAAGTCAAAACTGCACGCTCCTATGACTTTTTTTGTATTTGTGTCTGAGACACAATTGTTTTTGAGGTCCCTGGGAGGAATAAATGCATATGCATGTCAATTTGTTTTTACATCATGATGCAAATAAATGCACATAAATGCATGTGATTGGCTAAACCACAACAGATTATCTGCTAGAAAAGTTTATGTTTTAAAAAAAAAACTATAGAAGTTTGGGTTTCTTTCATAGGCTACATTGATTGGCTCTGCTACAGTATTTCTCAAGTGCTTGGTTCAGCCTGGTGAAATACTTCGCTGGGTCCGCGTAGAGACGACTGTCCTCCAGTTATTGACCCCTGCTCTAAAACAGAGCTGACTACTCAATCTCCCAAGGAGTCTTAGGCTTCGAAAGGCAATTCTTCTACGAAATACATACAGACGCAGGTAGAGCGTGTCTTTCTAAAATGTGAACACAAGCTGCTGAAACCATACCCAAACAAATATAGTGTTAGACCAGTAAAAAAAAAAAAGACTAGTATTCTAAGAACAATACATGGAAACACACAGAGAAACGAGGAGAAAAAGCTGTCAGTGCAGAGTGAGGAAGAGATTCAGCTGAACAGAAAAGAGGATGGATGCTGTAATATGCTGTTTGCTGTTGCAGTCCACCAGGAGCTTCTTTGTCTGATGTTCCAGCCTCAGGCAGAGAAAAAAGTGTGTGTCGTCAAACCTCCAAACAGCTGTACAAGTGATTATAGCAGCACAAGGCAGTGTGTGTGTGGCAGTGTGTTTAATCTTAGTGTATGTGGTTGCAGGTGTGTGTTTTGTTCCATTGCTTCCATAACTGTCCATCTTAGATGGAAAAGATGAGTGTCTGGGATTTGCCTCGGGCATTTTTCACATAGTTCATTATTTCTCGACCTTGTGTGTTTGTGCTGTGAGAGGAACTGGAAGCTCAAATAGACTTTACTATTTGAGGAAGGATAAAGGATATGCTAACTCATATACGAGGAAAGCAAGTGCATAAGTCAGAAAAAAACACGGAAGGATTATTTTAGGTTTTAAGGAAAACAGATTGAAAAGTCATGGTGGCATCAAGAATGGACAAATGAAAACAAAATACCAGAAAACAGGAACAGTGATCCTAAGTCAAAGATTAAAGACAGGGACAGATGAAAAAAAAAAAAAATGTAAAAAGAGAAATTGGAAAGAAAGCAATATGGCCTTAGGAGTCAACTTTCACCACATCTCCTACATCTCTATGAAGTTGTGTCTGGAAGAAGACAAAGGATGATCCATAAGGATTTGGGCAGCCATCTTGTGGAAATCATTCGGTTTACAGCAGAATGTTTCTAACCATAACCTCTACAGTAATCACCATAAATGAAGTAAATCAAGTGCAGGATGCTCATACAAATAGCTTTGCTGCAGTTCTTGGAGTGATTTTATTATTTTATTTAGGAGAAAAATGTCTACAACCTTTCAGGGCATCATACACACTTCTTTCTTCACACACACACACACACACACACAAAATACATATACTGGATAATTACATAAACAAAAATATATTCAATAAAACACAGATGTCTCACTTAAGTTCTTTTGCTTTGCTTCTTCTCAAGCAAATTAAACATATTACTCTTTCTTTTTTTAACTGTCTTCTCGCTGCTCTCTCGCTCTCTCTCTCTCTCTGTCTCTCTCAGACACACACACACACACACACACACACAGCTTTAACTGCACTCTCCTGGAGCTCAATTAAGGCCATAATTAGTTCTCTGTGTGCTGGAGCTGCTGCTTTGACAGGCCCGATTTTGCCCAAAACCTTACACTTTTTCATTCAGTCTCACACACACACACACACACACACACACACACACACTTACCAGGTATAATGCTCTTACAGCATATACAGCATGACACAACTAGCATGGAATTATGGAAATGAGACAGTTGTTTACCTCTGCTGGTGCCAAAACTGTTTGCATAGAACAACATGAGAATGTAAGATGAGCAATAGGAAAAGGTCACTAGAGGTGTTATGTAGATTAACACAAGATTTCCAAGCCAATTCGATTTATGTCTTTACATGACTCATAATTATCTTAAAACAGAAACAAAGCTACAGGATGTACAATACTAATCCAACACTGGGAATAATTAGACTCACAATTACGTCATTTTTTCCCTAAAGGAATTAGGAATCAATCTAATTGGCTGTCTTTTCTCATTACACACCGATTTTTCCCAGCCTAGCCTTAACAGGCTGGTGTGATGAAACAGAAAGCCCAATGTTGATCATTTACCTATAACAACATGCTCTGAAGTATTTTATTCCTCTTATGCCACAGCAATTTGTAAACAATTACCTTTTTTATTTATTAAATAATGACATGTCAACATTTGTTAAAGAAGTTAGCTCCACGCACAAGACACTGACATTGGAGACTCCTTCCATACACGTTAAAGAAAGCGGACTGTCTGCCATACAAGTCCCTGTGTAAATTGTTACTATAGAAACAGTTACAACTTCAGACCTACTGTCCTACGAGCTATGATATTATAGAAAATTCATCAACATTAAAAATTAATGTTGTGTGTGTCATAAAAACTGCAGAGTGTACGTGTGTTGAATAAGATCCTGTTTTCCAGACTTTCTCTAGAGGGTTTGGAAAGTTCCCCGCACACATCCATGCAGCAAGTTGTGTGATTTAACCTGCTGCTGAAGCACCGGTGCAATTTGTGTCGAACAGATGCTGGGTTTAATGGAGCGTCCTGGCCAGTTGTCTCCTTCCCAAAAGTCTTAAAATTAGCTCTGCAGGTAATGTTG
>CM074970.1:2312640-2313987 GCA_037577455.1 Pangasius macronema
TGAGCACTCACACTAAATATGTTAAACAAGGTGCACCTGTGTTCATTTCAAATCCACCTGTGTCCAATTCTTTGCTGGCATGAAAAATATCACTAAATTTGGGTGGACTCATGGCTGAAATGGCAAACAAGAGGAAAAAAATGCTGGAGAAGGTTATAAAAAGATCAACAAAGCTTTGAACCGTACTAGGAGCACTGTGAAATCCATTATAACAAAGTGGGAAAAAGAAATGGCACAACCCAGACACTACCAAGCTCAAAGGCAACTGCAAGAGAAGTGTCCAAGAGTCCAGCTATGANGAGTTATAGAGCTCACTGGCTGAAATATGAGAACTTGCACAGACATCAACAAGATCACCAGCTCTTCAGAGGTCTGGCCTCTATGGGAGAGTGGCCAGAAGGAAGCCAATTCTGAGAAAGGCTAACATCACATAAAAGCACAATTTTGGAAAAAGGTTTTGAGCCATTTGGTCTAAAACCAAAGTGTTATGTTTGGTGCAGACCGAATACAGTCCAACACCGAGGTAACACCATTCCTACCATCAAGCGTGGTGGTAGCATCCTGCTCTGGATTTGCTTTTCAGCAAGAGGAACCTGGAAATCTTGTTCCAGTCAACCATAAATCTGTGTCTAGTGTGAAAATTTATGTCCCAAGAGTACAGTGGTCCAAAAACTACAAAGGAATGGTTTGTAAAAAGAAGGTTTGTGTTCTAAAATGGCCCTGAGTCAAAGCTCAAAAAAAAAATCTGAAAATCTGTGGCGTGGCATGAAAACTGCCGCTCACCAGCATTCTCCATCTAATTTGGCAGAGAAAATTTGTGTTGAGGAATGGGGGGATGGGCTGCAGGGAGGAGGATGCCAAAGTCAATTAAGCAGTGTTTAGCTTTTATTTATTTTAAAATAATTCTGAGAACATCCAAATAATTTCATTTGAATAGTAAGATAAATAATCAGGATGAACAAGACATTTTAAATTTATATTTAAATTTACAAATTTTAAATTTGTATCACAGTATGTCAACAATATATAAATGGGATAGTAATGTTAATTGTGAATAATGTGAGTAATGTGAATGTTGGATACAGAAGATGAACCACAGCTTGTCTTCAACCTACAGATTTGACAACAAAAATGGAAGAGAGGTTTTAAATTTGATCTATAAAGCTTACGATAACAGCACACAAAAAACACTGCGACTAACCTTCATAGGTGGAGCAGATGAAGTTGAGGGTGTAGCTCTGAGGCAGGCTGATCCACTGCTGCTCTCCTTCAGACTGCACTGCTCCGGTTCTCTCCTCATTGCTGCAGTCTTCGAACCCTGTCCCATTCCCCGGAGCCCAGTTCTGG
>CM074970.1:2329579-2354384 GCA_037577455.1 Pangasius macronema
GTCATCTATGTTGTATTCTGAATAAAATATTGAAATTTGAAACTTCCACATCATTGCATTCTGTTTTTATTCACAATTTGTACAGTGTCCCAAATTTTTTGGAATCGGGTTAGTATATGTAACCAGAAATAGAAAATAACTGATGCTTCTCAAGCCAGTTGTGCCATATAGAGTTGTTCTGTGTTGGTCAGTGACAAATTACAACATAAAGAAATTAATACAAAGAGAAAATAAAAGTACACAAGTATTTATATACCACTTTTATAAAACCTTTCTTGGAAAATTGCAGTGTAATTAGGTTATAAAAATAAAACATTTTTGAGAGTTTTTCAGGTTTGTTGTGTTGTGTACACCACATCCCTGCTCCCAGACTGAAAACACTTTTGTCAGGACACAATGAGACTAAAAGTGTTGAATCAGGGCTGAATTTCAGGCTGTGGTTTAAAAGAACACTGTCACCTAGAGGGCTGAGCATGTAATAGCTTATAGTGCACAATTTCCTGCAGTTCTGTGCTTCATAAAGTCACCCTGAAATCGAGAAAGGGCACTATATATAAATTAAACCTACTATTAGTACAGATACATTTCAAAACACAAAAATACAGTGATTTAACCTACATTTATGGAGTAGGAGATTATGAGCTGATTAATTAATGACATACATTTATGGGGGAAAAAATCCCTTTTGGATATTGCTTTCACTGTCTTACATTTGTTTTCTGCTTAAAAGCATGATAGCTGTTTTCATTTGGCAGAACAAAATGCCCTTCCTACACTCAATATTGAAACTGATTCAGTTCCACCATTATAATACAAACAGCAGTGAATTATTTTCAAAGCATCATGTGTATTTTTGTGCCTCCAGATTAATGCCACAGCCACTTGAGGAAGTGATGGAGAGACAGAACTACACATCTCACTGGGGCACTTGAATGTAATTGAACTTATTAGCTGTTGAGTAGCCTAGCTTAATTTATTCAAACGCTTTGTACAAGCAGTCATTCTCGGCCTACTGAAAACACTTAACATTAAACTGTAATTGCTGGATTATATCTGTACAACTAGAAATGAATTTTCTAAGGACAACTGTGTGTTTGGGTGGGGCTAGACGTGATGGAAGCATTCCAAGCATTTAGTTTAAAAAGCATTTAGGGGAGAGAGAGAGAGAGAGAGAGAGAGAGAGAGAGAGAGAGAGAGAGAGAGACAGTGTTAATGAGAAAAAATTAGAAAGTGTCTAACATGAAAAACCTGTCTTAGCTATATTATCTTATAAGCTAAGATTAATATCTTAATATAAGCCTATATAAGCTTAATGCATAATTGATCTCTTAATCACCATGTTAGGCACTCTTATTCCTCGTTAATGCTTCATCTATTTTTAACAAAAAGAAATTACAACTTGAAAGACCGACATTATTTTTAAAACAGTTGGGTCAATTAAAGGTTGTTCATTAACTCTAACATCAGATATGTTTTCCCAATTTTCATTCATGACCATGCAGCACTCATCAAAAGCTCTTTTACAACATAAAGTCAATAATTTAGCTTTAATGCACAGTGAATACATTCATACATACTGTTATTTAAGATAAAACACAAAGAAATAGCTATCCTTATCGTTTATTTGATTCACAGCCATTATCTAAATGATGCCTCTGCCTAAAACAGCTATGTGGCATTATACTAATCATGCAGGACTTGGTGTCTGGGTTTATTTTAAGCATATTGTTTAAAAACTATACATTTTGTGGGAGACAAACCCCTTTTGTCTTTTATTCCATTTTGAAGAAGAGGGCCATGTGGCATTCAGCTAAATGTCTAGATGGATTTTGATAACACAATGCATAAAATTTTCTGTTATGGGACACACACAGCTGAACTTTATCCACTGAGGGCTTTTGAGAGATTTTGACCCCAGAATGAAGAATATTCGATAGTACATTAGTATTCATCCTGCATTTCATCCCTCCTTTCATACTCCTGTAGACTGCGAGGCTTATTGTTGAGACAGTGAAGGGATCAAATTTTAATGACTTGATCTGGCAGTTTCTTTGCATGATAGACATCAAGATAAAGGACTTTTATGATTTTCACTTCCTTAAGAAGAGGGTCAAATTTAAATTCTTAGTGTTCCGCCAAGGCCCTCGTGCAACCCCAGCAGGATGATACAAGGACTTCACAGAAACACGTAATTATAGTCAGGCTGTGACGACATGAAAATTGCAGGGCTTGAAACCTTGGCTTTCAGGAAGCACCCCTTTACAAACCAGTGATAACTGAAAACAGCTGAGCAAGAAGGAACTTCGCCACACAGACCCAGAGACTGAGGGGCCCTGGATCTAACAACTGTGTAAAAAACTGAGAAGCTTGTCTCTCTTGACAAGTCAGGCGTGGCACTTAACAGCTTGGCACTCAGCATGACCATGTCTGTCCGAAGTGCACAGAAATCCTGGGTCTGTTACTCTGGTGCTGGATGAATTTGGAACGTCAGAACCAAACAGCATAAAATTTAAGTCTGAGTGCTCTCATAACAAGTGCTCTCCCTCAAGCTTCAACAGAGACCTTCCACAGGTATCTCTTTTTTCTAGTTCTGGAAAAACGAACCCAGGTCAGTTGACTCTTTCTAGTCAATCTGGGTTACAGAAAAGCACATGAGCTACACTTGCATTCAGAAGAAGTGTACAGACGTTAACTGCTGGTTGAGGAAGTTCTTGCAGGCTAATAATGACCTTTTAACTACAATCTCAGCAGTGTCTGAGGAGAGGCCTGATTCTGCCCCAGCTCATGTGGACCAGTGATAGGCTGTAAGCTATCTGTGATAGAAGCAAGGTTTTCCTGTGACAGCAGAGTGTGCTTTGCCACAGTGCAAGAATTAGACAGCTTTCGTTTGAGATTCAGGCAGGTCCCAGCTCACCCAGTTATGTTGGATATTCTGCTTCTAGCATTGGACCAGTGCCTCTGATCTGCTCTGCCTGATCTGTGCAAATAAACCATACAGAAGTTATCCTGTTGGTAGGAGGGTGCAGAAGAAATCATCATGAAGAAAGCATGGCCAAAAGGACCACTCCTGTGGAGCCCTTAACAAAACTATAGAGCAACTATAGAGGACCAGCCTACTATTTTGGGGAAGCATTTGAACTTCCTTAATCTACCTAAACAGTCCCCACCTCACTCATTCTCACAAAGCACACTTCTAAAGGGCAGGGACTGGTAATGAGGTCTTTAACAACTGAAAATAATAGCTTGTAGGAGGGTCACTCTGTCAAAAGAAGTTCATTCTATTGGAGAGAGACTCTATAAAGAAGTTTTAAAGCAAAGGAAATTTATTTTCTTGTTCAGAAAGGGTTGAAAGTTTCTTAAGATACTCCCTTTTTGTATGCTATGGGTGACAGATGTAGTTCAAGCTGTGAAACCATAGGACTTGCTCCTGTCCATGGACCTATGCAATACTTATTTTTATGTTACCACTGCTCCGGAATACAGATGGTTCCTGTTTGATGCTGTTCGTTTCCCTCTCACATCAACACTTGGGTTAGTAGATGGTGAGTTTGCAGGATGACAATATGCAAAAGGTGGCCTCATGCCATGTCTGCCCCTCATGCTTAGCTGTGTTTGCACTCCAGCTGCCAATGTAATGCCACTTCCACATCCTGACACTTTTATTGCTGTGGCTCCTCTCACTCAGATTCTCTAACTGATCCAGGTGCTCTATTTCTTTTCATCCTGTTCCTTGTTTGTGAAGCCATCAATACTGGATAACCTATGGCTTATGGATAACCTCCTGTGGCTGTGGAAGATTTTACCTGGACACCACAGAAACTTACCTACTAAGACCTGGTGCGTCCCAAGACTTCTATTCACAATAGTCTCACATAATACCAGTGTCTACGCCCAATAGCACTATTCGAATACAATTTTAATGAATTGAAAAAAAAGAAAGAAATACTGATGTGGTGCATTGAATCCCAGGGTAAGGTTCACTCTAGATTCTGGTGCCTTTTTTATTTAAATAATAAACATTATATAATGCTGTTAATGTTAGTATTAAAATAAAGGGACAAGAGACATGATGATTCAAAGCTGGAATTACCATTTCATGAAACATGACTTGCAATTAAAATGTTCTGTATAGATTTTACCACAGCACACAATTTAAGCCACTATTTTAGTTTAAAAACAAATAAAATATGTGAATGCAATATACCATTCAATTCATGCTTTCAACAAGAATACAATAACATTTGCTACATAACATGCAAAACATTTTCATTTCATCTCATTCTTCATTAACATCTTTATCCAGAACACAGGCCTTTTCCAAGAACACATGGATCAAGATGGGAATACATCATAAATGTGACACCAGTCTAACAAAGGGCATCATACACTCGTACATATTTATACCTAGAGAAAATTAGAGTATCCATCTACTGGCATGTCTTCGGTAGGTGGGAGGACAGAGACCACACATCAGACTCTACACTACTCTGACCCTGGAGCAGAGGCACCAACACGACCTGTTCTGACCATGTTACCCAACTATGAAGCAGGTTTTTTTTTTTTTAACCAGTAATCAAAATCTGGAATATACTAAGTTGTTGCATTCAATGTGTGGTTTCCCTCTTTTGTGTGAACGCGCTGGTGTTGACGGAGGTTAGACCTGCAAGTAAAACTCTTTCCACACTGTGAGCAGTGATAGGGCTTCTCTCCTGTATGAATGCGCTGGTGTTGTCGAAGATTAGACTTGCAAGTAAAACTCTTCCCACACTGTGAGCAGTGATACGGCTTCTCTCCTGTATGAATGCGCTGATGAATTTGGAAACCCTCTAGATAATTAAAACTCTTCCCACACTGCGAGCAGGAATACAGCTTCTCTCCTGTGTGAACGCTCTGGTGTCGTTGCAAGGTACTTTGATAAGCAAAACTCATCCCACATTCTGAGCAATGATATGGCTTCTCTCCTGTGTGAATGCGCTGGTGTCTTTGGAAACCTCCCAGTTGAGCAAACTTCTTTCCACACTCCGAGCAGTGATAAGGCTTCTCTCCGGTGTGAATACGCTGGTGTTTTTGGAAATTTCCCATTTCCGTAAAGCTCTTTCCACACTGTGAGCAGCAATACGGCTTCTGTCCTGTGTGAATGCGCTGGTGTCGTCGGAAAGTACGCTGGTAAGCAAAACTCTTGCCACACTGTGAGCAGTGATACAGCTTCTCCCCTGTGTGAAAGCTCTGGTGTTGTTGGAGAAGACTCTGGTGAGTAAAACTCTTCTTACATTGTGAACATTTATACGGCTTGTCTCGTGTGTGAACGTGCTGGTGTATGTGGAGAGTACTCTGTTGAGAAAACCTCTTCCCACATTGTGAACATTGATATGGCTTCTCTCCTGTGTGAATGCGCTGGTGGTCATGGAGAGACGTTGGGTGAGTAAAACCCCTTCCACACTCAGAGCAGTGATACGGTTTCTCTCCTGTGTGAATGCGCTGGTGTATTTGAAGATTAATCTTTTGAATAAAAGTTTTCCCACACTCTGAGCACTGATATGGTCTCTCTCCAGTGTGAATGCGCTGGTGGAGCTGGAGAGCATTTTGGCGAGTAAAACCCCTACCACACTCTGAGCAGTGATACGGCTTCTCTCCTGTGTGAATGCGCAGGTGTGTTCGGAAATTACCCTGTTGAGCAAAACTCTTCCCACAGTGTGAGCAATGATACGGCCTCTCTCCTGTGTGCATACGCTGGTGTCGTCTGAGATAACTCGCTTGAGTAAAACTCTTCCCACAGTATGAGCACTGATACAACTTTATCTTCTTTCCCGCGTGAATAAGCTGGTGTAGTTTAAGATCACTCTGATGAATAAAACTCTCTCCACACTCTGAGCAGTGGTAAGTTTCTATCTGCATTTTACTGTTAGAGGCTGTAATGCATAAAGTACCAGAGGAGTCAGCTCCAATTGGATGACTACTGGAGCTGTTAGTAGGCATCAGATTTAATATGTCATATGCAAATGCCCCTGAATTCATCAGTCTCACATACTCCTCATTGTGGCATCTCTTGATGTGTTTGTGGAAGTGAAATAGAGATGTATAGGAAAGTGCACACAAGGAGCAGGAGAAGGGTTGCGACAGGATGCCATTCATCTCTGGAGCAAGACAAAAAAAAAACATAACTTGAAATGCAATGCAAAAAAAATTAGGAAACAATACTTGTTATGGACTGCTTCAACAACAACAACAACAATTATAATAATAATAATAATAATAATAATAATAATAAAAGACTATTCACTCTCACTGCCAAAGAAAACCAGACTGTCAACCAGGCTTTGTGACAGGCATATTGCTTCCAAGTCATTGTTGTCTTTTTCAGTATCCTGACTACACTCTTCAGTCATATGACCCTGTAAGTTTGACATTGCTGCTGGAAGCAAATAGTACAAGCCTGTACTCATCACTACATTCTGTCAGACTTTTAGATGGGAAATGATTACCAAGTTGGCAACAGTTTATCGTCAGTAGACATACTCATCACTTGGGCAATTCTTCTAGACAAACTTCTTGACAGAGGAACAACTAAGAGTCTCCATTCTCTCAAGGTCTAGAACTGTAACAAAACTGCTCATACCAAGCTAACTGTCAAAGAACATCAGTCCTGTCTGGAGAAAGGTTGTCTACTGGCTTCTACTATGGAGAGGCCACCCAACAGGTTGCTCAAGGTCCAGTCCGACCAAGTAGCAAGGACACGCAATCATCTGAACAGTGCGGTACCCAACAAATGCTAGTATGTTATGCCATTTCACCAAAACATTTTTCTTAGTTTACATAGTCCAGCAATCAGACACCTTCATTCCTTTTGCAGCAGTCATTCATTGGCAGCCAGAAACTTAATAGATGTTAACACAGTACTTTATTTTAGGACTTCAGTGCAACCTCTAAAGGACTCCATTCATGTACAAGAATTGGACAGAAAATCAGTGGGACACTGCTGTGAGAAAATCACTTTTCTTTTTACAGAATTTGGTTGATCGTGGCTCAATATTCTCAAATATACAATTGGGTGGAAACCCCTGGGCTTCTTATGAACACGAAACTACATTGTGTAGAACACCCTTTGTGCTGAACTGTACAAACTCTGGAATTGGAGTTTGTTGCTCGGTAACACTGTCACCTGGATCCACTGAGCTGATGTAGTCACTGCACAATGAGTAACTGGCATTGCTTGCCCTTCATGGGCATACCACATAAGACCCTTTAATGCCTTGGGTGGCTGGGGGGGGGGGGGGGGGGGTTGCCCACCCAGGCCCTACACAAGGTCGATGGAACCTTTATCGGTCCGAAACACGGAATGGCATTGCCATGACATAAAAGTACGATGTGGCCAGTCCGTTTGGTGATTTCATGATTCTGAGAGCTGTGATCTCCTTTCCAGGGCTTCTTTGGTAGCAGGTTCAAAGAGCAGCCCTCTCACACAGGGCAGGTTCCACAGGGATAACATAACTATGCCCTGTAAAACAGACTGACCCATTGGGGAGAATGAGGGGTAAACAGAGGTAACCAGAACCACTGGGTTACGTGTTAGGGGATAACATAGCAGACTCAGCCCTGAACAATATGCAGTATAGGCAGGCAAATCCCATCAAACACATTGGCAGTGATTATCCAAATTCATCAGTCAGACAATGGGAGTTTGGAAAAAACTCTGAACAGATAACACTGAAAGAGAAACTGCAGAGATGAGAGGAGAATGAAGTGAACCTGACTTCACACCAGTATGCTCCAACTAGTAGGCTCAGGGTGAATGTGTGCAGGATGACAAGGGTGCCCCACACGACTACCCTAGTGGCCCACTGGACAGGCAAATGACAGAGGATTTGAAATGCTCAGAGGAGATGGAGCCGAGGGGAGAACCCAACCCAGCAGGAGAAAGAGAAATAAGTGCCACTACTGAGCAATGGCACAAAGCAGTTTGTAAAACTGACTTGTGAACTGCGCAGTGAGTGATGCTAATAAGGCTAACAACAACAATGAAGAAACCCAATTCAAAGCTAAAAAAAAAAAAAAAACTAAAAATATATGAAATATACACTCACTGCGGCAGAAGAGAAGATAGGAGATGATAACAGTCACCAGCTTTGGAGGACTGGATACCTGTAGCTCCATCCACGGTCCCAAGCTGCTAAGGGGACAGCTCCATATGGTGTACATGAAGGCTGATGTATACAAGGCAAGAAGAGGGGAGAAAGATGGCTGTATGACAGCCATATTTAGTGTATACATTGTGTCAGACGTCACTTGGCACACAATAAGGTTTCTGGGTGATTTTCACCACCCCTGGCAGTCAGGAGGGGTGAAATACTGCCTGGGTACTGATCAGCTGGACTCTCAATTGTTAGAAAACGGCTTGTGTCTATGCCAATTACACATGTTTTTTAAATCCAACTATCAATTGCCAGCATAATCCTTCAGGTTTCATCATACAGAATATGAGAAATGAAACTTTTTTTTTAATTGCCCATCAGTGGGATGACATACAGAAAAATAAAAACTTCATAGCTTAGAATTAATTGGACAGCTTAAGATTAGTGTTTTTTCCCCCATTGCTTTAAATTTTTGTAGGTTTAATTTTCTTTTGAGATTTTCATTTATATTTATCTTCTATTTGATGTTACTAATTTTTCAGACATTACATTGCTCTGGATTTTATGACCCATAGTAGCTTTTTAATGCTCACTTTAACTGATGTATACATTATTTAATCTGACTGGATCTGATTTAGTCTAACACATCATAATAGAGCTTCCCTACTCTCTCTGACTCCCTACATAATGCCCAACAGTTATCTGCATAAAGTTTTGATAAGTTTACTCCCATTGTGTATAATTAGCTCTATAGCTTGATGCTCTCCGCTTGTAAACCAAACATCTGTATACATGTCTTATATCAGTGATTAACTCAGCTCATGCCATGTCCCCAAGCTAGCTGCTGCTAGGCCTCTCCTTAAGAAGTAGATTCTTGATCCCTTTGGATCTCTCCCATAAAATCTCCAGCACACCTTTACTACACGGAAATTTTGGAGATGTTTTTCTGGTTTCTGGAAGCATCCTAATACAGAATCAGTGCTAGCTAATGTGGCAAATGACCAACCGCATATCTTGACATGAGAGTATATGTGTTGGTACTACTGGACTTGAGTACAGCATTTGACACCATTTTAATCATGATATTTTAATAGACAGGCTTTAAAACATGCTTGGTTAGACAGAATGTTATCACTGTTTTAATCAATTGGAATTATTCAGTGCCTAAAATAGTTCAATATGGTGTCCCACAAGGTTAGGCCTGCTACATTTCTGTCTTCTTGTAATTTGCAAACACAGCTATGGAATATATATCTAAGAACACATGAACAGAAGCGTCCATCTCCTAAATGCTATTAAAAGAAATACTGATGTTGGGTACTACATCTGTCCTCAGTAAGAATATTTTTACTCTAGAGCTTAATAGCAATTTTTAATTAAATTATAAGATAAACATTATATATAATGCTATTCATGTTAGTATTAAAATAAGCGGATACGATACAGAGTGTTGAAGAAAAAAGTTCAAAATCCATTTCATGGAACATGATTTACAATGAAAATGTTCTTTATATATTTTAGCACACTATTTAAGCTACTATCTAAGACAAAGAAAACAAATGAATGTAATATAACATTCAACACATGCTCTCAACACGTATACAAGACCATTAGCTACATAAAATGCAGAACATTTTCATTTTCATCTCAGTTTTATGTAACAGCTATTTCCTCATTAGAGTCTATCCCGAGCCTATCCCAGGAACACTGGGAATATACCCTAAAAGGGACACCAGACCACAGAGGAAATCACACACTCATGCATTTATTCACACATAGGGAGTATCCATCTACTGGCATGTCTGGAAGGTGGGAGGAAGTCCTTGCAGAAACAGGGAAAACATGTCAAACTCTACACTACTGGACCCTGGAACTGTGAGGTACCAATACTACCTGCTGTGTCACCATGCTGCCCAACTATGAAACAAGTTAACCTGAAATCAGTAATTATGATCAGGTTTCTTGCTCTTGTGTCTTCAATGTACGGCTTCTCTCTTTTGTGTGAACACGCTGGTGTTGTCGGAGATTAGACTTGCAAGTAAAACTCTTCCCACACTTTGAGCAGTCATAGGGCTTCTCTCCTGTGTGAATGCGCTGGTGTTGTCGGAGATTAGTCCGGCAAGTAAAACTCTTCCCGCACTGTGAGCAATGATAGGGCTTCTCTCCTGTGTGAATGCGCTGGTGTATTTTGAGACTACTGGCACTAGTAAAATTCTTCCCACACTGTGAACAGGAATATGGCTTCTCTCCTGTGTGAACACGCTGGTGTACTTGCAATTTATGCTGGGAAGAAAAACTCTTCCCACACTGTAAGCATTGATACGGCCTCTCTCCTGTGTGAATGCGAAGGTGTCGTTGCAATCTATGCTGGAAAGAAAAACTCTTCCCACACTGCGAGCAGTGATATAGCTTCTCTTTTGTGTGAATTAGCTGGTGCTGATGCAAATTACGTTGGTGAGAAAAACTCTTCCCACATTGTGCGCAGTGGTACGGCCTCTCTCCTATGTGAATGCGCTCATGTTCTTGGAGATGAGTCCGATGAGTGAAACTTATCCCACACTGTAAGCAGTGATATGGCCTCTCTCTTTTGTGAATAGATTGGTGTTTCTGCAAACCTGCCAGTTGAACAAACCTCTTTCCACACTCTGAGCAGCGATACGGCTTCTCTCCTGTGTGAACACGCTGGTGTAGCCGGAGAGCACTCTGCTGCGCAAAGGTCTTTCCACACAGCAAACAGTGAAATGGTCTTTCTCCTGTGTGAATGCGCTGGTGTGTGTTAAGGTTGCTCTGGTGAGTAAAACCCCTCCCACACTCTGAGCAGCGATATGGCTTCTCTCCTGTGTGAATGCGCAGATGTGTTCTGAGATTACTCCTTTGAATAAAACTCTTTCCACACTCTGAGCAGCGATACGGCCTCTCTCCTGTGTGAATGCGCTTGTGTGCTCGAAGATGACTCACTTGAGTAAAACTCCTCCCACAATGTGAGCACTCATAAGACTTTATCTTCTTTCCCGTGTGAATGTGCTGGTGTAGTTCAAGATCACTCTCTTGAATAAAACTCTCACCACAATCTGAGCAGTGGTGAGTTTTTATTTGCATCTGACTGTTAGAGGCTGTAATGCACAAAGTACTGGAGGAGTCAGCTCCAATTTGATGACTACTGGAGCTGTTGGTAGGCATCAGATTTAATTTTTCATAGGTAATTTCTCCTGAATTCATCAGTCTCACATACTCCTCATAGTGGCATCTCTTGATATGTTTGTGGAAGTGAAATAAAGATGTATAGGAAAGTGCACACAAGGAGCAGGAGAAGGCTTGCAACAGGATGCCATTCATTTCTGGAGCAGGACAAAAAAAACAGACAACTTCAATTTTTAAGTTTTTTAAATTTGTAGGAAACAATATTTTTTTTATGAACTGCTTCAAAAACAACAATAATGTTTATTACTAGTATCAGTAGTAGTAGCCAACCAAGCCATGTAGTTTAACACAACCAGTAACAAAAAACTTTCACATCCAAGCACAACTTAGTAACATACTAATCTTCACACACCACCAGGGGCAGTATGACACTTGGTAAATAACGAGTACAAACACACGCACTAGAAAAGGGGCTGATCTAACACAGAAGTGAGGCAGCAGCCTCTGATAGCAGCTTCATAGATTTAGACAAGATTTAATTCCTCCATGGAATGCCCAGTACACAGAAATGCTCCAGCTAGGGTGACAAGACATTGACACCTGCTATCATTGGTTTAGCTCCTGTAGTTACTCCCAATGCCCAGAGCAAATAGCCATGTCAACAACGGAGGCCTTAGTACAGGCACTAAGCCAGATCAATCAGTGAACCACCAAACTGCAAATCCCTTGCACTGAATAAAATGGAGCATATTGAGGAAATAAGACCTTAGGATGAAATGCCAATTTGGGAAGGATGACCCCAGAACCAGCAACATTCTATTTTAACCACATGGTGGGCTAAAGAAATCACCAATAGAAAAACAGCCTTTGGTGATATTCAATAGAGGCCTACTGATGGCTCAAAGGGTAGCACGAAGAAAGTGAACACCACATCCCATGGCAGGAGTGGTAAAGGTCCCAGGAACAATAAGAATATCATCAGTGCATTAAACTGATCCACCACTCAGAATGTACCAGATTGTAACCTGACCCAGAAGTCCTTCCTGAGTGGTAGCTTCTGTGACAAGTTCCCCGAGAAAAATCTTCAGCATAGGCATTAAAGTAATACTGCTGACCTGTCCACCTGTTCACCAATGGATATAGACCCACAATATCAGGTGGAACTGATGGGGAAAACCACAGCAGGCAGTTTGTCAAGTCAAAAGCCTGACTTACCTGTGGATGCAGTTGCCCTCACCTCAAGAAAACCACTACAGTGACAGGGCATCTCTCACCTTACTGCTTGGCCCTGGATGCAAGTAAGCAGAGCAATAAAAGACCAGCACGAGTGACAAAAAATAAAATGTGTGGCTCTTTTTTGCTGTGGAGGCATTTTGTTGGCTTTGTTTAGGTCCACTTTTTCCCAATTCAATACAAAGTTCTTCTGAGTGATCATGCTTCTATGGGAGTGGTTTCTTCCAAGATGTCCCCGCCCCATCCACAGGGCACAAGGGCTCACTGAGTGGTGTGGTGGTTATCAAAATGATCTCGGATCTCAACCCAGTTGAACACTTGTGTATGAGCTTTAGACAGTGCTCCCCACCACCATCAAAACACCGACTGAGAGAACGTCTTTAGGAAGAACAGTGCTCCATCTCTTCAGTAACACTGCAGTAACAGTAGAGACTTCAAGTCACACTGAGGATGTTCTGGAGACTCATGGTGACCAAAACCTTACTATTACATTTTTTCCTTTAATATGTCACCCATCTGTATATCTGTAGGTGGCAAAAATAAAAGGAGTTGGCCAACCTTGCTTCCGTGGGAGGAACACATTATCTGACAGCTAGATGTGTTCCAACACACTGGACCATTTTTTGCTTATGCCATAGTGGTGTAAAACTTTAGAGAGTCTTTAGGGCTTTGCCTGGTACAACTGATTTTTGGACATTCACCAATGAAGGTATTAAAAAAGACTTGTTTCCATTACAAAAGTTTGATGACTGCATTGACGTTGACCGGATCTGCTCAATACATGACTAACTACATGATTTTTTAAAAATGTATTAAGAGATCCTGTCAATCCCTAGAGACCCTGAGTTTCACACCAGATTTACTCTTAAAGTATCAAGTGATGTTATTTAGCCTTAACAATGCACCTGTTACCTTTAAAAGACTAGTGAAACATATGTAGCCATGATCTAAGAACTCTGGATAACCTCCAATAGTGTTTCAACACCTTGATACCTCCTAGTGTGCATGCACACACATATCAAGATCTTTAATATAAGGTCATGTGGAACTGAATCACCCTCTGTCAATCCCAAGGTACTTGAGGCACATAACCTTAAACAGGAACCCTGAGTTTGGTCACAAGGTCACACTGAATCCATCTTGTTGTCAGAGTATGCAGGGCAATCAATCCAAAGCATGCAGTCTTCCCAGCCCTCTGCAGAGGTGACTGTCAGCCAAAAAGGCTGTCTATAATAATACTCCATCTATATGAGCATCTTGTCTGAGTCTGAATGGCATGGGATTAAGAGATTCCAACACAAGGAGGAGATTATATCTGATTCCCAAGGAGCATGACAACTGAAGGCCACCTTTCAGAAATACTCCTATAGGGTTAAGAGCTCCCAGCATAGAAGGGACTCATGCCTTGTAAGCTGCCCCACTGTGCTGACCTAGAGGGTAAGGCATTCTACAGAGGCTAATCATTGGTCAGACAGGTCCAAAAATTTCCAACAGGTCAAACAAGTCAGAATCCCTCCAATACCACAACCATCTATGGCCTGGAGTCTAGAGAGCAAAACTGGTCATGCTCTCTTCATGGGAGGGATGGCATACTCTACCACCCCATCAATCACAGTGACATTAACTGTTTTTGATCAGCATTCTGATTTCCAAGAACGCTTTAATTCCAAGAATGGCAGCAAGACCTGGAACTGCCCAAAGCGGCCTACCAAAGCTGGTAGGGTGCAAGTATGTCTGCCACACATTGGGGCAACAGGCTGGATAGCATTACCACTGAATATCTGTCACGTGGTCAAAACACAACCCCAAAAGGAACTGTGTTCCATAGTGATGACGGCACATTGCACAGACTCACTGATATGACACAGTCTAACAAATGAGCTTAAAAGACTCATATGACGACCACTATCCTTCTGGATTTGGAATAAAAGCCCTTGTTCTGACCATGGGATCTATCTTTCGAATGGGCTACTTGCACTCAGGGGCTTTGTTACTCGGGGCTCCCCATTAGCAACAGCACAAGCTACTCTGCAGTAAACTGTGTGGACTAACATTGACTTGTGTGTTTGTTTCTGTTAATGAGTGTTTTCTTACTTTCATAGTTGTGTATTTATGATTAAGCATAAAGTTTGAAGTTTACTAGAAGGGACTTTGCAGGTATTCTTACATATCCAATTAACATTATTGACATTCATCTTCAAGAGCTTGTGCAGAGACTGAAAATACCACAACTATGAATGTAGTTTCTGAGGAAAGGGAAACACAGGAACTGTGGTAAATAAAATGTGGAAGTGTTTCTGCTAAAGGAGGTTTTTGACCATAAATATCCCATTGGCAGCCCTTGTCCTTCATGAATACCTCCGTGGGGTGGGGGTATCCTCGGAAAATAATACGTCAATAGTGCAGACAAGAAGTGTGATATTTGTACTTTAATGGCTCAAACATGTCGCAGACTGTTTGGAGCCTACCAGCAGCCGCTGTGGCTGGTAAAGGCTGCCAGATACAGCTGAAGCTGAAGTTGCATATCACGGCTTAGCTGGCGGTTCAGTCTGCTGGGAAAAATTTCCCAGACACAGCTATCGACATAGCATGAGAGCTTTGACCATTTTTTGACTCAGCATCACTGCATAATTAGCACAGGGAATCTTCCAACTGAAGATCTGTGGAAGACAGAACCGACTCCTGCTATACTAAGCATTTCACCAACTGGCGCAAGCTCTTGCTGTACATGGCTTCTGCCCTAAAATCATTTTAGCCAAGCCGCTTCTGACACCAGGGCATCAGTCTCCTTTTTGATGGCTGTGTCTCAGCCACAGTTCTCTACCAAACAACACAGGCCATTGCCACTTTGAGGTTGGCTATCATGGCCCATCTAGAGCCTTTCTGCTTAGTCTGCTAGCTGGAGAGGGGAAAGAAGGTGGCAGGGCCAGACAAATGTGTCACGTTACGTCACTACAGCGGAAACAATACCAGGAACTGTTTACTGAATCGGCTGTAGTTGTAATTGCTAGCCTGAGCACTTACTCAGTTTTTTTGGGCTTAACTACCCATTAACAACTTCAGGAATGTTCGCAAACCTGACTGTAAATAAATGTAATGAGTTATTAGCTGTAACTGAACTCATTATAAATTTGAATGAAATTATATCAAGTGCACGTGCATGTGCTCTGTGGTAAACAGGAGCAGAGACTGACTGAATTCTTGTATAACAAAGTAGCCCTGATTAACAACATCTTAAATCTGCGGACACCACGTATTCCAACAGACATTTAAATCACAATAGTTGGAATCTATCTGTGATTCCTGATACTATCGCCAATCGTCCCAAGACTATTGTGCATGAAACCTCTGACAGCTGCCTCTTTGAAATGATCAAAGTGTACAACACAGTGTATTGTAAACAGCAAAGTCAGTAATACCCAGACTCACCACTAAGCGCGCGATTCACAAGGCAACCCATTTGACAGTTCAGCGCCGAAGAACAGCACAGTGTACTGTCAACAGTGGGGTCAACCATTCTACGACTATTCTAAGGAGCAACCCACTCTGCACTTCGCTGTTGATGCACAGCACAGTGCACTGTAAAAGTGGGTTCTGCAATTCTGCAACTCATTCAGCAAATCAAGGACATCCAAGGACAAACTACCAAGTTGCTGCTTTACTATAGAGTAGACTGCGTGAGAAAGCATAAATCGCTGAGCGAACCAGAGACTGAACTCAGAAAGCTCTCAATGGTGACTTAACCCCAAACTCTGTTTACCGCTTAAGATCTCTTGAAGACGTAGGTTAACTACTAGTGATTGAAGCCCCGGAAGTTGCCCAGAAGGCTTTGCTGAGAGACACCAAGACTAAACTTGCTCAGTGTTGATGCAGGAAGATGGAGGGCTACCACTCCAGCACAAAAATGAAAGTTAGTTAAGAGCAAACTCACCCCATCACACTCCTGACTCAGTGTTATAATCATGTACGAAGACAAACCCACTCCACCACACTCAATCCACTGACACCACCCCCCCCCCCCAATCCATTAACCTGTAGTCGACTGAAGACCTGACAAACTAACCTGGAGGACAGGTTTAACTAAAGCTCTTACTGAGGTAACGAGCTGTTACACAGATAGCCCCAAAACACCTAGTTTGTACGAAGGCAAAAAGAATAAAAAAGAATAACAGCCATTACTGATGGCATTTTATGTTGTCATAAGGTCACCACGTAACTTTGTGTTAAAGGTTTCTACATGTGTGTGCATATGCACTACAAGGTATCCAAGTGATAAAACACCACCCCGTGCAGTTCGGAGGGGTGGAATAGAACTACTATTTCTAATACACTCAACTGTGCAGCTTATTCAGATGTTTAAGAATCTTTGAAAGAAATTTAACTGACTAGTTAAGGTCAGTCTTGTTTAAAACCTTTTCACTTAGTTAGTTCCGATCTTTCCTACGATCTCCAGTGTCAACACCCAAGTCAACCAATGTGTCCACTCATGTCCCAATCTCCTCACGGCCCATGATCAAGCCCTCAGAGAGAGGTTGATTTGGATGGTAACAAAGGCCAAGTGGGAAATCAACTCTAGCACAACAACATGAAGTAGAGGTTACTTCCAGTCCAGGGATAGCAAGCAGGTCCGGTTTAAGCCCTGAAGTCAACACATATCTAATACCACTAGTTCTAGCCAAATAATGATTAGTTTATAGTCCCACCAACAACGGAAGACCCTGGATTAAGCAATGACATAGTTATACTTGGGTAGTTGGCAGCAGAGCAACTCAAAATACTATGTATAAAAGGCATTTACTACCCGCATCACAAGTCTTATTACCTTAATCTGTCTGCAGGAGCATAAAGCGTATGTAGTATGTATCAAGTATGCTTTTTTTTTTTAAAAAAAAAATTCATAGTCTAAATAAGCATAATGAAATTAAAATGTTGGTACATAACCATTTGTGGAACATTTTTTGTTCCAGAGGTATTCAAACGCAGGACTGAGATCTTTGGCGTATTCCTCGTCGTAGCCCACTAGTAGCTCTTGTCCTGGTTTGATGGGTCGACAGCAACGGTAGAAAATCCCTCCTTGATACTGAAATGCCATGAGATTCTGATCTTCATCAGTACAAGCACAATTCACATACCTGAAAAATGCAAAATAGAGAGCAAGAGCAAGAGCAAGAAAAGAGAAAAGTAAGACAAAGAGCAACATAAAAGCATGTGACAGGTAAAATAGTGGCAGGGGAATAAATAAATAAGTAACTCCAAATGATCTAATAGCCATCAGCAGTGTATTCCTCACCTCATCCAGTTAGCATGTATCTCATTCGTAGCATCTATGTATTCCTCTCGCTGCCTGTCCTTGAATATCTGCAAAAATATTGCAAAATTACATTCTGTACATTAACATACATAATTGTTTTAAAATCAAAGATGACGTTTAAGGTAAAATACGATGTGCAATTACTGTTTTACCAATCATTATGAAGATGTCCTTGTGATTCACTTGTGCTTAGTTTGAATTTAAATATTTTTAGTATTTAAATCAATTTATCATCATATTTTGTGATCATAATACTCACCACCCATGAATAACCACTGTTCATTGCTTCCTCTCTGTCTACCGGGTCTCCCTGGTAGGGTCCGAAGTGTGCTCCAACTGGAACAGTCTCTCCCTTATTAAACACTCCCAGGCCTGCATCATGAACATCAGACTTCCGAATCTCTAGTCCAGGTGGAAGCGTGCGTCTGGCACGGTCAGCGACCCCCATGGGAACAGGAGCATCAGGAATGAATAGAGCCGGACCGTGAACCTCGCACTTGTTGATGAAAAAGCATTTGCAAGCCTCGCAGTCTGAAAGAATGGAACAAATGAAATAGAAAAAAAGACTTTACTTTGACTGCATATGGGCATGTTATTTGTGTGTTCAAGTAAGTTATCATGTATCCTTATTCCAAGCAGTTTAGTATTTGTCAATGTCATCATTCAAGTAGCATATTAGTGTTCAAGTACTTTATACTTATCTATTCAGGACGTCTATCATTTATGATTTATCCGTATTCCAGTAGTTTATCTCTGTTAATGTAGTTCATCTGTGTTCAGCTGATTTATCATTTATCCTTGTTCGAGTAGTTTATGTGCATTTAGATAGTTGTGCACATGCTCTAATCGTTTTTCTGCGTTCGTGTAGGCATCGGCTTGCGTGTTGAGCTAGTTTATGATTTATCTGTTTCAGCAGTTCACCAGGTAGTTTATCGCTCATTATCCATGTTTAAGTAGCTTGTGTGTGTTCAGGTAGGCTATCGTGCATCTGTGGTCAAGCAGTTTATCTGTGTTCATATAGTTTGTGTGTTCAGGTAGTTCATCATTCTTCCATGTTCCAAAGGTTTCTCAGTGTTAAGTTATTTTATCATTCATTTATCTGTGTTCAAGTAGTTTGTGTGTTCACGTAGTTTATCAGTTATCCATCTTCAAGAAGTTTATCTGTGTTCAGATATGTACCCATGTTCAGGTCGGTTATCATGTAATCATGTTTAAGGCAAGACACTACAGATATTGATACATGACCATTTTTTCAATGTCAATCTTTTCAGAATTTTTTTTTTTTTTTTGATAAATGGCATCCACAGCATCTCTTTTCTCACACTTGCATTCTGCTATATATTTCAATGTATACCATTTTGATACATATCAAGTTGCTTTATAAAATTTTAGAAGTCACACCTCCTGGAGGACTAATACATAAAATCACATTATATTTTTAAAAACAGATTTTCTCAAAAGACATTTTTTTTCTATATTCAAGACCAAAAATGTCAGTTTCTAGAAGACCTGTATTCAGGATATTACAGAGGAAGCAATGTTGATCATTGCTGGGTTTGTATTAGAACATTTCAGACAGAAATCCTTCAAAAGTGGAAAAATTATATTTAAAAAAATATATAGTCTATAAACAGTGTATGGTATTTTGTTAAACAATAAAAAAAAAATTATGCTCCAAAAACATCTGTAAATGCCATCAACCAAATATTAGATTTTTGGTTTTATTTTAGGTCTCACATGATGCAGATGTACATTTATTTATTTCACTGTCTTGTTTGCATAAATAAATGACTATTTAAAAAAAAAAAAAAAAAAAAAGAATATCAGCTCATTGTTTTAAAATGCTACCTGTAGTGTCTTGCCTTAAATAGCTTATTTTGTAGTATATAAGAAAGATATAGTGCACTACATAGGGCATGTCACTGAGTGGACTCCGATGTGCCCTGCTGTCTTACAGAGGTAGTCGTCATCTTCAGGATCTTCCTCCTTAATGCAGATGATATTCAGTCTGTCGAGATCGCTTCCCTGATCGTCGCTGTTCAGCTCCAGAGTCTCTTCCTTCAAGCAGTGTCCTAACGTGCACACAGATGAAGAAACACACACACAGTCAGACACACACCAATAGAGGTTCATCTACATGTACAGAGGCCACGTATCTGTGCACCAACCGGACTCGTCGGATCCAAACTCCTCGTCGAGAAGTCTGTTCTGTTCGTCCACGGGGTTCATGAGTCCTTCAGCGTTCGATGTCTCTCCGCTCATACAAGTCTGTGTCCGGACATCATCAACCTGACGGCCGTAGAAAAATTATTTGGCAAATTGTTTTTCAAAAATTGTCAAATTAGAGTCTTTTCATCAAGTGAACGGCAGTTAATTGGGATTCTGGGGTGTTCATCTGCCTTGTGAAATCGAATAAGCATGCAGGTTCTCGGGGTGCTTTCAGATATGCAGTGTTCAATCCATTTGAATCAAACCCTGCTGTGTTTTGTCTGTGCAGGTGAGACCACAGCAATCAGAATCAGATGAGGACCAAAACAACCGGCCCATGACCATCTCCACGAGCGCGGGGAACGGAATACAGTGAACGAAACATAGTGTGTGCTTTGAGCTGCGCATGACACAAGAAACCTGAGCCTAAGGACAGAGTTTGTACGAGTATGTGCTGCGGAAATGTCACATGTCCTGGAGATCTGAACATACGGACATACATAAAATAAATAAATAAATAAAATAAAAAAACAAGAGTAAATACATTGAGGATGTGAAGCACAAAATGTTTTATATTCACGGCAACGTATTCTCAATGTTTGGGCTTTTTTTTTTAACCTTACCCATTTGGTAAAGGTCGCATTTCTGACCAATGAATGAAGGAGTTTTTCGAGAAGGGTCTGTCTGCGTCCTGCAAGACTACAAACCATGGCTATTATAAGGAACGCCTACTAGCAAAATCACACTACACAACATTCCCACGCCCAGTTGAAAACAGGCGTGCAAATTTCATCAATTACCCCTTTAATTCTATTCTTGTGGGTGTAACTTGTAAGGGGTGTAGTTTGTAATCCTGACGAATACTTAACGTATTGTTGTGGGTGTAAACTGTAAGGAGGGTGGTTTGTAATCCTGGCGGCGTGAGTATCACCACCTAGCGGCCTGGAGGGATTTTTTTTTTTTTTAGCTTTATTTCACCACCAACACATCCTGTAACTTAAGAAAAGACTAATTTATTTAAGGAATAACACACTCCAGTCCATGCTGTTATACAAAATTAATGCACACTGGGGTGGTGTGATGGAGCACAACGTGCAAGCGGAGTGCCACTACCCCCACAAAGCGCATTGTGTTTGTGTAAAGCACAGTCTGGAGTGTGTAATTCCAGTGATTAAAATTAATATTAATGAACGTCACAGTGTGCATTTTAACAGTTTGTAGTCTGATTTAATGTTGTAGAACATCCGAGAGACAAGTTAGTTCCAGTTTCTATGTTATAGCAATAAACAGTCATTCTTCACCAGCCTCTCTCTCTCTCAAAATATCAATGTTTAGCCTATTGTTGTAATCGTAACTTGTAAGAGACGAGGTTTGAAATCCTACAGGATGCAGACGGATACACTTGGCTTTTCAGCCCTACTCCCTCGCCAGCCAATTGTGGGTTTTTTTTCGGCTTTTCGGCTCATTTCATTACGCACACATTGAGAAAAGAAACTAAACCAAACTATGAATTTCTCTGTGTCTTGGACTCGTACCAAGCACGAACCGGATGAATAGGTGTGAACGCATCCTCAGAGACAGCGTCTGCTATATAGCCCTCACCGTGTCAGATGATACGGGAGAGCTAACTAGGAACCTGGGAACGAACAAAAGACCAAAATCTGGAGAACATGGTGGTTAAAATCAGGCATGATTTAGACTAAGAATACCTGTGAGAGAGCAGGATCAGGAACCTGCGTCCGAGGCATCTCAAGACACCACCGTCTGTAGAAACACACTTCATTTTATTAAAAAGTATAAAAATGTAATATACAAGAAAACCTCACAATGGAAAAGGACATCGGCCTCAATTGCAAAACACTCAATTATTTTATTAAATGATGGCAGATTAGTGCTTTATCAATAAGGAATGTGAGGAAACATTCACTGACTAACAGCAGCTTCATTCCCAATCTCCCAGATGTTAGCTAGCATGCTAATACCTAACTGAATGCTAACAGCTAAAGCTTTGTAATGAATGCAAACGGTACACTGCAGTGGACAGATTACAGATAGGTGTTAGGTCTCATTCTCAGCGTCACAGGTTACATTTTACATTTATTACGACTTTATTTGTTCCCTGGTGCTACATTATCACACACATTTATGATAAATGAGAAATGGGTAGTAATGTTTAAAAATGCAGCCGAAGAGAACAATGTAAGCTAGCTACACTACCCTGGTTATTTAACCCCAATAATCTCCATATGTTGCTAATTCATAAAGAAATCAATTCCATAATCATCCGTTAAACATCATTTAAAGCAATTTCACAAGGACCTCAATTCAAGTAAACAATGAAATTAGCTGAACCAGCACCCTAACGATTCACTATGGCTGAATCCCAAATAGCGTCCCTTTGGATATGAAGTGCACTACAAAGGGCGTCGACGGCATTGTTTTCGCAGCCTATGTAGTGCGCGTGCACAGGAAGTGGAAGTCGATTTGGGATTCAGCCACTCACCGTTAGCCGAGCAGCTCAGCCAGCGAGGTTCGGTTTAATTTATCTCAGACACAAGAAAACAAGCTTTTGTTTTTAACTCGAGCAGATTAACTCAGTCATATTAAAACTCGGTTGGAATTGTTTGTTTTTTTGATGATTAGCTGAGTGAGACAGAGAGAGAAAGAGAGAGCTCTGTTTCCCAAGACGAAAAGAATGCAGAGCGTCACCGTCGCCAGTGGAAAAAAAAATTTCTTCTTCGCTGAATTTATTCCGTCAAGTAATTAAAGCAGTGAGTTATCGCCACCTAGCGGCCTGGCGGAATCATCATCATCATCATCATCATTTTATTTTTTTTATTTTTATATTTTTTTACGTTTTTAAAATAAATTTTGAACTTTTTTTAATTTATCTTTTATTTCACCACCAACACATCCTGTAACTTAAGAAAAGACTAATTTATGTACGGAATAACACACTCCAGTCCATGCTGTTATACAAAATTAATGCACACTGGGGTGGTGTGATGGAGCACAACGTGCAAGCTGAGTGCCGCTACCCCCACAAAGCACATTGTTTTTGTGTAAAGCACAGCCTGGAGTGTGTAATTCTGCTTATACAACAGTGATTTTCTAATGATTACAATTATAGAGATTAAAATTAATTTATTAATGAATGTCACAGCATAGTCTAATTTAATGTTGTAGAACATCCAAGAGACAAGTTAGTTCCTGTTAGCACCTATATTATAGCGATAAGCTGTCATTCTTCACCAGCCTCTCTCTCTCTCTCTCTCTCTCTCAAAAATCACAGCCTGTCAGTTTATCGAGAAATTGGAAAGCATAAACTCTTTTGTCCTGATGACTTTCGTAAACTAGGAAACTTTTCCTGAGCTGGTATTATTATTATTATTATTGTTATTATTATTATTATTATTATTATTATTATTGGCTGTGCTGTCTGGGTGGGAGGGATGGCAGAACTTTTTCTCCTCTGTCAACCTGTCAATCACTAACCAACTGTGGAGATGTATGTGGAAGAGGGTAGATAGCGCTTTCCTCTGAGTGTGTTTTTCACTGGCCTGTGACGATACATAGTGATTCCGCAGGCTGAAACTATGTGATTGGTTGGCTTCATGTATTAGCCTTCATCCTAACCCAGTTGGTAAGCTTTCATATAATGGGGACGGCTGGCTGTTTAGTGGGATTTGGCAGGTAAACAAATTGAGGGAATAAAAACAATGGGATAACTGAGTGGACTACCAATAAACGTTAATCGGTACATATAAAATTTCTTTTGATAATATTATTAATGACTTTGCTTCAAAAAAATTAAAAGAAGCAGGAAAGTGTTAGTGTGTTGTAATTTACTTTATTTATTTTTTTGTTTATAATATTGTATTTATGTTATTTATGTGTACAAATTAGTTTTTTTATTTATTTTAAATTTCAATACACATTTTCTCCGATTTTTATTTGTTTATTTGATTTATATAATTTACTCGTTTAGAGTTTTAATTCCTTGTGTGCATATTGTTCTTACTCAGTTGTTTTTGTTTTATTAGTAAACATTAAATTACTCTCATCCAGGTTAATAAGACTTTCATTCAGTCTTATTCATATTATTATTCTCATTCTTATTATTATTAAAACTCTTTTTACAACCAATACACTAAGGTTACACTAATATCCAATAAGCCACAGTTCTCTCTGTAGTAATATACAAATTAAATTAATAATGAGAGGAATGAGAGCTCGGTCACGTCACGTCCCTGAATCTTCATCTCTAATTTCAGATCCTCTTCGGATTCCCCAAGCTCAGTTCTGAAGATGACATCTTGATTCAAATAGAGAGACTGAAATAAATTAAAGATTGAAATGCAGCTTGGAGCTTCTCAGTCAGTTTAGCTTGTTATCATTCAGTGTTTCAGGGCTTCTCAAAATTTATTGCATTCTCCAGTCTAAAATATTTCCAATGACCCTCTTATGAGCACAGAATAGATTTCTTTTATGAATATAATTCGATTGTGTATATGCCTAAAGTGTCTGGTATGATTTTATTTTCCTAGTTTTATTAAAATGTTTAAATAAATCATTGAGGAAATAAAACAGTTCAAGTGATCAGTCTGTTAAGGCTTCAATTATTAATAATATGTATATAAATATACAGTATATACACTGCTCAAAAAATTATAAGAACACTTTGAAAACACATCAGATCTCAATGAGGAAAAATATCATGCTGGATGTCATTTAAAATACTGATATGGACTGGGTAATGTGTTAGGAACGAAAGGATGCCACA
>CM074970.1:2360214-2373438 GCA_037577455.1 Pangasius macronema
TTGGTTCCACTGGATTTTAGTTAGGGGTATCAGAGTAAAGGGGGCTGAATACAAATGCACATCACACTTTTCATATATTTATTTGTAAAAAAAAAAAAATTGGATACCATTTATCATTTTCCTTCAGCTTCACAATTATGTGCCACTTTGTGTTAACCTAAAATCCCAATAAAATACATTTTTGTTTGTGGTTGTAACATGATAAAATGTGGAAAAGTTCAGTGGGTATGAATACTTTTGCAAGGCACTGTAAATGCCATATTTTTGTGGAACCTCTTAAAATAAAGCTGGAAGTCTACACTTCGGTCACATCTTGATTGTTTTATTTCAAATCCATTGTGGTGGTGTATAAAGGCAAAATCACAAAAACTCTCACTGTCCAAATACTTCCGGACCTAACTGTATATAAATAAGCATTCTCAATCTAATCAGCATATCAATGTCTCCATCAGAAGTGGCAGAAATACCAGGACTAACTGCAAAATTAAAAAAAAAAAAAAGTATAAGCAACTATAGAATAAAAAAGTAAAGTGATATTTGACAATATTTTGCTTAAAGCATATAAACTATCAGCATTTGTTTTCTCAATTAGCAAAAGCTGTATCATTATTTAAAATGTCAAGGCATGATAGGAAATATATTGTCTGATTGTGATGTGTACGTTTCTGTCGTTAGTTTGCAGATTGGTGCATGAACTATGGGAAACATGGCTGTCGCACTCCAGACACACCTTTCTCTCTCTTTGAAGGTATTGCTTATTAAACTAATAAAAATAATAATAATAATTTTGATGAAGGTGATGTGTCATTTATTTCTAGTCATCCTTTGTTAGTCAAACACAGGACTGGGGTGATGCCCCAATGTTAAAAAAAATCTATATATTTGGACAATATTACTGATCATATATAGGATCAGCATATATTTGAATGTCACATATTATCATTAAGTTTTATCTTTTATGCAAAACTATGTGCGTTTTTTACATTTCACTAGATTTGTAGCATCAGACGTACTAAATTCTTTTCTTCCTCTTTGTTGCAGGAATGGCTGGAACTATTTACTTCCTCGCTGACCTCCTGCAGCCGACGACAGCCAAGTTCCCAGCATTTGAAGTGTAAAGGTGGATAAAAAAAATCTAATATGAATCCTTGATGAACAATCATCAACATTTTGGGGAGATTCCTCTGCGATATGTTTTAAAACAGTGATGGGATTGAATATTTCTAGAAACTGAGATTTTTTGATTAAGTATATAAAGCAAATGTCATAATGGGATAATTAGTATGACATGATTGTGCCAAGTGGGCGGGGCTAAAGCTTTTTCCAAGTACATGTTGAATAATGCGCATAGACCCAAATGGACAGGAATACTTAAATTAACAAATTGTTATTGATTGAATTTTGACATTTCATTCCTACTGTATAAGATAAGGCATGTTTTTGATGCAGTCTGTCCAAAAATCTGGAAAGCGTTTCACCGTAATTAAGTGAAACTCTATATTCAAATAGTTTTTAACTGCACAGGAGGAAAATGAAGACACTGACCTTGATTTGTTTTGGTCTGCTGTGTTGGTCTGATCACAGGTTCACTGCTACACAACGTCGCACGCTAATCAGCGCTTGAAGTGCAAAACCTCAGCCTGGAGTTTTACGGTCCTCCAGGACAGGAGACACACACACACACATACACACACACAGCCGTGTTCTTGTTGCTACCCATGCTGTAGGGAACGTCTCCATGCCTGTTACGTGGTCATGTCCTATTCACACTCCATGTTCATGCTTACAGTTTAACGTCGTAAACTAAAAACAGGAAGTAGCGAGATACTGTGCACTGTATTTGGAAATCTTTGTATTAGAGAGTTGCTAATGGTGAATTGTTATCAATAATTAAACAAGGAATGGTAATGTGATATTTTTGTATTTGCGTATCATCTCTGCATTTGCTTTTCATATAACAGTGAGCTGTTAAAACCAATATAATGCAAAGCATTTAAAGTTACTTGCTTATTTCTGGTATTTAATGCAGGTTTACTCTGAAAGTCTTAATAGTAACTGATCATTATAGAGATTTCAGGGTTTTTTTTGTTGTTCATTTGCATCTGCTCAGTAATAAAATCTAAAGGACAATGATCATGATTTGTTTTTATTCATATTTTTTATTCATATTTTCATCTAAAATATGCTTAAAGGAAATATATGATAAATTGAGAGGGTACTTTTGGTATAAACAACTGATTTGAACAACAGGATTTACTATACTTTAAAGGAAATTAGCATTAGAATGGCACACACTTTCATCATATAAAAAAGCACAATCACATGCCTAAAAAAAATACACAAACACATAGGCGTGATTACATGAGGCAGGGATCAGGAGTAAAAGCTCCCTCAAGGCTCGCTGCCAAATCCAAATAAGGCTGCTACCTCCTCTACTATGCACAATACAGCACTCTCACTACGGCTTTTTTTAAACCTTGATCAGAGATCAGCCTGCTGTACTATAAGTGTGTAAAACCCCATCAGCCTTCTGGTGAAGCTGATCCTGAATCAGTTCTAAGCGCAACGAGTAATCCGAGCTGCTGTAAGGCATCTTTACGATCCGTGGCCTGCTGCTAGGGAACATGGGTCGAGTGTAAGACATGTAGGACCCTTGGGAAGTCTCGGAGTGAAAGAAATCGACACCTCTGGACAGAGAGGAACTAAAGATAAATGAGGGGGTAAGACATAAAGAAAGAAGGGTTGCATTTTATCAACAAAAATGTACAAGATTCGTATGGAGTCTTGATAACTTTAATGGCTATTTTGAATACATGCTTAAACATGGATTGGAACAAGCCAAGTGTCTTGTAGTTTTTTTTAATTAGTATTCCTGTTAGGACACCAATAAAGGGAAACATCTTGAAAAAAGCACACAACCCATGCAGGAAAAGACTGCTTACTAAATAGACACAGTGAGTGTCCAAACTAAAACTCGAACCATGATAAAAGCAGGACCACCATCTACAAGAAGTGGACTATACAAGTCATTCTTTATGACTTTATGACCGCTGAGCAGGTGTTGTTTGGGTGGTGGAATCCAAGAACATCTTCAGGAACATGGTTTTCCTCTGATTTTAGCTCTTGGAACTGTTTTTTCTTCCAGCTCTAGAGTTTTCCAGGCTTGATGTAATTACTGCATGCTAAGATGTCAATTCCATCATGTAGTTTCCAGCACTGTTATATTTACTATAACAGTCACAGTTCCTGCAATGCCATGGAACCACAAAACAGGAACTCGACCTGGAAAGTTTTAGTTCCTCAAGAAGTACCAGAACCCTGCCAGAAAGGTGCCTGATATGTTCTTGATATTCCTCAAGGAGTTAAGCATTGTTGAATTATTTATGATATATCAAAAACAAAGAGTTTCATCATTTAATACAGCTAATCAGTCATTAGGTCATGGAGTGAAACACATACTAAATAAAGGTTAAATAGAAAAAAAACAAGGCCGATGAAATGTCCAGGGGTTCCTTTTGCAACACCCACAAGTTAAAGGAAGAGTTCAGCCAAAAAAAACTTATTTAATACCACCTTTTTCCACTTACCGTTCTGCTTAGACATATTATTATCTGAAGTTTGCTAAATTAGTTTTGCACTGGAGCTATGAGACAACTGTATCATTACCAGTTCATACATTGTGCAAACATTTGTTCTTTTTTTTATTCCTTTCCCTCCTTGAAACTTGCACACAATCTCAGCAGAACTATTAGCAGTCTGAAGTGCCCGATTCAAGGTTGGCAACCTTCCTGAAATCTGAGGATTTTAGTCACCTTACTTCTGACAAGTTGTTTAGGGGACATTATGTTGTTTGTAGCTTGAGAACCAGTGGTTAGCTTTGAGCAGTGAAATGCCAAATCTCTTTAACTGAGACTGTCAGGCAGCGTGGCCAAGTCACTATCACTGGAACTGACAAGCACAGAGGAAGTATTCAGAAGCCATGTTTCTGAATGGGGATTGTCATTCTTTCTTAGACATGGACCAAATTCATTCAAATGTACCACAATATTGTACTATACGGTTCTAGACTACAAACCTCTCCATTAAAAAAATTGTGTGATGCGCTTTGGATTTGTCCAGATTAAGTTTAGATTATCTCAGAAATGTACTGTACATGATGTATTCATGTTTGAGCTTGGTAACAATCTTGCTACTGGTTTTATGTTTGCTAGCTTGGTATCAAACTCGCTACTGTTTGCTAGCTTGATAGGTTTCCGACTACTGTTTTTTTTTTTTCTTTTACAATATAATAATTAACGTAATATTAGCTAACTTCTTGTGGAACTTGGTTAGCTGCAGGAGAGGTATCATTAGCTAAATTGACAGCTAAATTTAGTACAAGTGCTGTAGTTAGCCTGGCTAACATTGCTAAATCAGCATGCACACTCCTCTTAAAATATACTAGAATTTTCTGTAACCAAAAAAAAAAAAAAACAACACACAGATCTTTCCACTGCTGCTTCAGCATTTTATGGGTTTAATGTCGTCCTGTTTGAAGTTGTAGGGCTAAATAATGTTATATTATATATCCAAACCGAGTATCACAGATATCATATCATAGCATATCATAAAATCTTTTATACTCTAAATGAAAATTTTCGTTAATGTATATTTGAGTTATTAATCAAATTAATTAAAAATGTGTAAAAGCATGTAGGGCAAAAAAAAAAAAAAAAGAATTCTTAGTATTTACAACCCAAGTAAATACATTCTGCCTTTTACCAAGCTCCTTATATAACCATATGTGGCTGGGCATCACAGGTTAAAAATATCACTGCTGCAGACTACAAGACTCCTAATTTTCTTTGCGTTAAAAATTCAATTTTGGTGCACAACACATCTATTGAGCATATATTCACCCTGCACAGTTCTTACAGTCAACTCCATTTTGAACATGATGTATCGATGCACTACGAAGCAATATAATGCTGACCAAAAGTTAAGAGGATCTCAAAAAAGTGGCCTGCAGAGTGAGTCTAAAAATACCAAGTGCCCTAGAGGAGGGCGCGTCTCAAGCATTCAGCTTGCCCTAAGAAAGTTAAAGAAAGTCACGAAGCGTCAACTGATCCTCCCTGTGACATCACTGGCCCGGCTTAAATAAGAAGGCCTCGAACCGAGAGATCAGGACCACTCTCCTGGGACTACGGCTTCTTCACTTGTGCCCCTTCTCCCCTCCATCTAAACTGCATCATGGTGTGTACTTGGGACTCTTTCTCTCTCTGTCTCTTCTCTCTTTTTTTTTGGTCTGGAAATCTATCCTTGTGCAAAAATTCGGGATTACGTTCAGAAGGATGCTGGTGATCCCTTTTTTCCCAAAGCTATACGAGACAAAGCTGTGATCATTTCAGTGTACAAGGATGCATCTGAGGGATGTTTTTATATAGATGTGTTTTGAATAAATTCAGTTTTTACGCATAAACAAAATCTTAATGGTTTTAATAATGTTACTGCATTTATTAACCATTTGTAGTCATGTAATTGAGAGTGATTTTGTATTTGTGTCTTTGCCAGTCTGATTTCACTGCTGACCAGATTGAGGGTGAGTATACAAATGTTCTGTATATNTATTAGTGCATTCTTAATTTAGCCTAAGTCAGCAAAATAGTTATAATTGTACTCCTATTTATCTATATAAATGTTAATTTTCGAAAATAGGTTTAGGTATATATTATTACCAACGTGCCATGGTGCTATTTTTGTCCCATATCTCCCAATTTATTTATGTATGACAGAAAGTCTAATATGGTCACGTGATGGACAACTTTATTTTGTAGAATTCTGTCCATAACGCAACCAAAAACTCATAAATTCACCCTTAAACCTAAAAATAAATCTCGCTTTAACGCCATAACAAAAAAAAACAGATGTATTTTTGCTAATCCCAATCTCCAATTATTTCGGATAAGCAAGTCAAAACTGTAGGTTGAACGGTTACACTGACCTGCAGCTAATCGGATAATGATGATGTTTAAAGTTTCCCTGGCTAGCATGGAATAAAAGTGTGTGAAATTTGCATATATACATTTTTAGTTGAATGTTATGTTATCAGCTAAATATAACTTCTAGTGGAGGCTATGCTGTTGTGT
Organism: Pangasius macronema; assembly: GCA_037577455.1. Taxonomy (NCBI): domain Eukaryota; kingdom Metazoa; phylum Chordata; class Actinopteri; order Siluriformes; family Pangasiidae; genus Pangasius; species Pangasius macronema. The sequence continues at coordinate 2,366,340 of CM074970.1, forward strand.
ACATAGATAAATAGTGGTTTGAGTGTGATCTACATGATGTAGAACTGTAAATATATTAAAAACCTGATTAATTCATTATGTCAAACTTTTTCAATCTTCTTGTTAAAATGCACAAACATTTTATATATACACCAGTTTTAAGTGAAAAGATCCAAGGATTCAGTGCAGCTGTTATGCTGGATATTTAAGGCAATGGCCCTAACTAAACTGGTGGGATGTGATTGATCCTGCATTTTTTGGTCTCTGTCCCCTGATAAGTCTTGAAAATAATGAGCATGCTGATCCCTTAATCTCCAGCATATCTCTGAGCGCTTTTTAGATTTAGCATTATAGTTAGGATGCTACGCTCCTTCTGGTTTTGAAAGAATCGCAGGCATGTGTGCAGTTGCAGTACCAGAAAAAGACATCTTGTTAACTCGTGGTTGCGGATTACACCTCAGTCAGCATTCTGCTGTTACACTTGGCCATGTTTGGTGAAAGCTACTTTCTTAAGACGTATCAGCTATCACACCACCAAATGGCACCCGAAAGAGGAACAGCTGGTCCGCACAAGGTCATCAATCTGTCACTGGATCACTTTCCATTTAGACCCATAGAAATAGCAATGCCAACTGAGGGTCACTCCTTGTCTTCTTGAACACATAGTTGGCCTTGTTAATTAGCATGGGGTGCTGAGGGCAAGGGCAACCAACTTCACTTTCTTTCTTTCACCGTAAGGAAAAAAATTAGGAAGGGAAAGGCATTCTTTAAAATGGTAATGAAATGCAATTAAAATAGATAAGAATTATAGATATGTAAGGATAAAACCATTGGTGTTTGTGACCACCATGCTGCTACCTTGATAAATCCCATATGATGGACAAATTTAGGCCTGAATATATCTTAATCTCCTTTCTCCAGACTTCAAAGAGGCCTTTGGTCTCTTTGACAGAGTTGGCGATAACAAGATTGCCTATAACCAGGTTGCTGACATCATGCGTGCTCTGGGACAAAACCCAACCAACAAGGACGTCAAGGGTGTTCTGGGTGACCCATCCGCCGAAGGCAAGATCTCAACCCCTCACTATATATATATATACATTCATATAAATTATAGGCTACGACACCTGGTCATCTTGCTAAGTGCTGGACTTTGGATCAGTCCCATAACTTAACCCAAAGAGACTATTGAGTTTATAATGGCCTTTATTAAGTCTAACTTTAGTTTTCCACTGCTAGCTTATATATAAAAAAAGAACTTTTTAATCCATTAGTGGAGGTAAAGATACAAAAAATGTAGGTTATTTCTTTTCTCTTTTTTTGAGTAATTTGTTTTATGCTAACCAAGTTGAACTCAAAACACCAACACAATCCTTCAAATGGTTAAAAACAGGCATATTACAGGCTAAGATCTTGCTAAGCTTTGGGCCACCTTTAAATTTCCATTGCTAGCTCATAAACTCATCAACTTAGCATCTAGGAGACCAAAACACTCAATCCTTAAAAAGTGTCTTTTAAAAACTAAGGCATATTATAGACTAAAACAGCTAGTCACGTTGCTTAGCTTTGGTTTTCAGATTATTTACTCAGCATGCTAACTACATCTGACACATTGATGGTTAATTTGTTTACTAGTGACCTCTACACAGGAAGCTCTGAACGATGGCCACCTGTTTTACTAGCACAGAGCCTCATTTTCCCAAAACATTGGTGATTCTTGGTACTGCATGTTACAGATGTGGTGTTAATGAGTGGTATCATCTGTTTTCAGACATGGCCAACAAGAGAATCGACTTTGATGCTTTCATGCCCATGCTGAAGGCTGTCAATGGCATCCAGAAGGGAACCTACGATGACTACGTTGAGGGTCTGCGCGTCTTCGACAAGGAAGGCAACGGCACAGTGATGGGTGCTGAGCTGCGCATTGTGCTGTCCACACTGGGTGAGTGAACGAGTAATGGACTGTGGGAAATGGCTATAAGCTGTGGTTATTTTGAGTGCCTTTGTCTTACTGTTGCCTTTCATGGCTTGGCCAAATGGGGGAAAGACCAAGAACCTCAAACACTATCATGTGAAATGTTGGTTCCAAATATCTTTACCTTAGACTTAGTCAATGTATTTTCTGGTAGGAAATCAAAGAGCTTGATTTAAATATTGATGGAATAGAATCGTAACACTGAATGTCCCACCCTTCTACAGGAGAGAGGATGTCCGAGCCTGAGGTTGATGCTTTGATGCAAGGACAGGAGGACGAGAACGGCTCTGTCAACTATGAAAGTAAGACTTCCAAATGAATTCTGACACCCCCTTAGGCCAAAAAAAATAGCATATACTTAACCTCTTACCATGGATCACTCAGTACATGGTAAAGCATCATACTTTACTAATTAAGATCATTATAGCTAGCTGAGCCTGCTGTTTTTAGAAACCAGCTCATGTATGATGTTTGTCTCCTTCTCATTTCACAGGCTTTGTCAAGCACATTCTGTCTGTGTAAGAAGCCCCCTCTCCAAGGGAGTGGTGAGAGAAAGGTGGTGTATCTACAGACCCCATGGTGTCAGGACGTCAACTATGTTTTCGAAGACCAACCGAACAACAACAAAAAGGACTATGAGATGTCATTTCTAAACCCATTCTCTATTTTTTTGCCTTTTGCCCTTTTTTCTCTTTCTGGATGTCAGCCCCCCCAATGCAGTTTTTTTGGCCCTTGCATCTTTCCATTCTGTTCGGCCCAGGGACAGCGTTCCACAGTTGGGTGGAAATTGAGGGAATAGTCATCGTCCACTCATCAAGTGAGGGTGCGTTTTCTGTTCTCTTCGGCCACCCGTGACACTCAAGCCGTGCTAAAGGCACGACACCTGGCCGCTGTCCCCACTGCCAGACCTCACACACTCATGTTCCACAATAAACTCTTTTTCCAAAAGTTCCTATTGGTCTTTGTTTTTGTTCTTATGAAAGCACATTGCTGCCATTTCTCATATATGACTTAACAGTGCTGCCTGATTAATACAGCATTACATCAGAAACTGACTAGTTATTTTATGATAAATAAATAAATAAATAAATAAATAAATAAATAAATGATTTCCAAGTATATATACAAGAAACTTGTAAAATAGTTGTCATACAGATGACATAAAATTTAATAATATTTATAAACTTTACATTATTTTGTAGTCTACAATCATATAATTATTATATAATTATAATTAATAATTGTTGTAATTATTAATTATTATGAATAATTAAGAAACTAATGGGAGGGAAAAATTATCTTCAATTTATTCACTTGATTTTGTCACTTAATCAAATTTATTTTTATAAAATTAAAATGATAATTACTATAAGACAGTGTAGTTAATACTAAGCTACTAAATAAACACCTAATAAATAAAAAATATAAAAATTGCAACCTGCTAATTTGTTCAGTTCCTATCTCAGATTAATAGTTTATTTCCTTGGATCTTTTTTCATGCCCTAATTTGTGACCAACCCAGGACAGAGATCGTTTTAACAGGAAGTCATACCTTTAATAAATTGTGTTTGGTCTTTTGTCGTTTTGACTAATTAATTGTACAGTAGGCAAATCTGTACAACTCAAATCTTTTGAGTCAGTATTAATTGAGCAGAGAGACGGCGATGTGATGACAGGGGCATGCATTTCCAGGAATATCCACGTCTTGCTGGAACTTGCATGACATCTGATGGTGGAAAGGAAAAGATTAATTGAGTTTTGTCAGCATAACTATGGTAAGAGAAGCCACCTGAGATCCATTACAGAAGGAAACAGAAGGGGACCAAGCACTGAACCTTGTGGGATACCTGTAGAAAATTCTTCTTGGTATGTAGTATGTAAAACATTGCCATGCTGAGAGTTTGGTTAAACTATACTCCAGGAGGATCAGGATAAAAGATCACAGAAGATGATGCAGAAAAGTGCTTACTAAACTGCTTTAGATCTGGTTCAAGTGCAAATATACAGGATAAAAGCCACTTTTGGCCCAGATATGCACACTGTTAACAAATTCAGCAGTCCTGTTAATTATCTCGCCAAATGATGCTGCAAATGAGTGAAAACGTAAAAAATAAGTAAATAAATAAAAAAAATAAATAATCATTTCAAATTCTTTTTATTTTTCAATCTTGTGGTCAATGAGAAAATGAGAAAAAGACACCCAATTTGTTCCTTTTCAGCAACCTTTATAATCATGACTTTATTTTCACAGGCTACCACATTATAAATTAGATTTATAAACTCTATATTTTATTAAATTATGCTTCCAAAATTAATATTATTTATATTATTTTTGCAGTCTACCACAAAATTAAGTGATATAGTAAACTTTATAGTATTTTTTACAGTTTTTTATATTTATAAATGTTATATTTTCCACAGTTTACCACAGAATTGCATTGTCTATAAATCTTATATTATTTTTTAGTCTACTACAAACATAAATTTTTCATTAAAATTTAAGTTAAATTTAACTTTATATTATATTATGTTTATAAACTTTTACAGTCTCTGACAAAAAAAATATATTTATAAACTTTATATTATTTTACAGGTTACAATAAAATAAATTATACTTATAAACTTTATATTTTTTTACTGTCTGTGACAAAACAAAAATTATGTTTATAAAAATTGCCAAAATTTTATTTTTTTTACAAAAATAAAGAGTCAATTATATTTATAAACTTTATATATTTTTTTACAGTCTACCATAAAAAATTTTTATATTTTTAAACATTATTATTATTATTATTATTATTATTGTTGCTGTTGTTGTTGATGCTGTTGCTATAAATTACCAAGCTTATCTACTTCAAAAAATAAACATTTATAAACTTTATATTATGCTTTACAGTCTACCACAAGACATAAATTATAAGCTTTACAATTACTCAATGAGAAAACGAAACGCATTTCGTAACGCGCGGGGTTTGTCCCTTTTCGAGACCTGTACGCGGTTCCATTTCCGGAAAGTTTTTCACTGCAATGGCGGCTGTGCAGCAGCGCGGCGAAGGGCCTCGGGCTGGAGGTGAACGCATCAACGCTAATTCTCATTTTAAGTACAAAAAACAAGTTTGACTGTAGCTATTTCATTTCATTTGGATTATTATTATCATTATAAGACAAGCCACAAATAATGCACAAAAATAGCCAAGATTATCGCAAGCTGCTAAATTAGCCTAGCCTGCTAAGCTAACGTTAGCTCGCCGTGTTGTTTTGGAGGTGGGGTTAGAAACTGCGTATTTTTATTTACAGGTTAAAAACAAAATGGTTGGATTTGCTATTAATGAGGCAATGAATATCTATTAAAGTTTAGCAATGTTTGTAGTTATAGCAAATAATTTACATTTTAACCTGCTTTTTTAATGTTGCACTCGAGCTACAAGGCTAATGTAGCTACAAAATAATGAAAGCTTATGGCCACCAGATTAGCATCATCCAAACTGCGTGTCTAAATCATCAGTCAGTGCTCTCTGGTTGTGATTTTATTTTAATAACTTCTGCGTACACAGTGTAAGGAGTAAAACACTTTTGGGGTGCGCTGTTATAGGAAACTAATCAACACCAGGATGGTGGAATGTTGATGCTTTGAGTTACTATGACAACCCTGAGGTTGATTATTTTCCTCTAACAGCACATTCCGAAGTGTTTTTTTTTTCGCCTTATACCACAGCGATTTGCCAATAGTTGGATTTTTTTAAATGTATTTAAAATGTCAGTTTTTATCCATTTACAGTTACATTCCGTAAACAGCATACAGCACTAGTTTTAGAGCTGCTGTTAGAGAAAATGCATCAACATCAGTCTGGTCTCCAGCAGCGCTGTTGTATAACGTGAAGTAAGCAGGTAGGAAATGGCGCAGACGGTAAAAGTGAGACAAGTAAATGTAAAGAGCGAGCAGGTTAGCTTAGCTCAGTAAGCTGGAGGTGGGTAGATGGAGGTGGATAGACGAATAGAAGTTGAGCTTCTCTGCTCCCCAGCAGCACGTCTGAGCAGGTCCTCCTGACGTCCCTCATCTTCCAGGTAACTGTAGCTCTCCTTTGGCCACCACGGCTACAGTCGCTCACCTTGGTAAGTTGTTTCGCCTCCAGCAGGAGCGGAGGAGAAGGCAAACGGTGGGAAAAGTAACACTGTCTCTAACAGCCCTGGAGGACAAGGAGGAGGAGGAGGTCTGGGGAAACGGCCAGCCACCAAGGACGAGCTCCAGAACCAGCCGGCGCCTCCCAAAATCCCCAAACCGGGTGTCAGTAGCTCTAAGAAAAGTGCTCCTATTTCCATCAAGCTAGGAGCTAGTGTAAGTAATAATAATAATAATAATAATAATAATGATAATGCTTGCTAGCTAACCCTGTGTTCACACTAGCAAGAGACACGTCAGTCGTCTTGCTTGTAGTGTATTTCTTGTGGATGTGGTCTGTATATCCATTCTGAGTTCAGAAAAACAGTAGTAGCTATATATAGCTACCGATATTAACTAGTCATCAACTAACCGCACTTAAGAACTAACATTGTGAATGCAGAACTAAAGACACGTCAAAACACACGTGCCGTTGGCTTTGTCTGAAGAATCGTCATTCGAGTCGACGAGTCATTTGGGTTTGTTTCACGTTACAGCGTTGTAACTTATTTGAATAGAATCGCAAAAATCTTAATTTAAACGTACACTCGGTAAGTTTTTTTTTTTTTTTTTTTTTTTAAATAAATAAAGATTAGGTATCTAACAGTTAGGTAGGTTCAATATTTGAATTCCCTCCCCCAGAATCTTACAAAATCTGACAGGAGGCGCATTGAGTGAGTCAGACCATTTGGTTCAATTCACCGATAAGAGTTGACTCTTTCAGCTCCCTGTTTCATTGCCATATTTTGTTTTTTGTTTTTTAAAAAAAAAGACAAAAGTCTGCTCTATTTTAAGCTGTGAACGTTCTTCTTATGTCTGGAATCACTTAATAAATCCGTACTCTATCATATAATAAACAAAATAATGTCACAGTCTGGCTCTTAATGGTGAGCTAAGCCAGATGAGCCAACTCACTGAATGAGCGGATTGTTTAGATGTTACGCTTAAAGCTTTTTAAAGTTTTGTATTTAAATGTTAAAATGTGA
>CM074970.1:2373538-2384269 GCA_037577455.1 Pangasius macronema
TAAGAACTAACATTGTGAATGCAGAACTAAAGACACGTCAAAACACACGTGCCGTTGGCTTTGTCTGAAGAATCGTCGTTCGAGTCGATATATTTTGTTTGTTTTTTTTTTTTAAAAAGAAAAAAAGTCTGCTCTGTTTTAAGCTGTGAACGTTCTTCTTATGTCTGGAATCACTTAATAAATCTGTACTCTATCATATAATAAACAAAATAATGTCACAGTCTGGCTCTTAATGGTGAGCTAAGCCAGATGAGCCGACTCACTGAATGAGCGGATTGTTTAGATGTTACGCTTAAAGCTTTTTAAAGTTTTGTATTTAAATGTTAAAATGTGATGTTGATAGCTAGTCAGCTTGTTAGCTAGCTAGCATGTCTTCTTTTTACATGTTAGGTGTTAGCTCGTTTTCTTTGATGTAGTTTTCATTTTCTTTGACGTTGAGAATTCTGGCTCTGCTCACTAATAAGTGACTCTTTCAGGTTTCCAGACAAATTTTGCAGTATTACGACCGGTGATTGTTCTTCATTTAAGTAACTGCAGAAGATAAATGGCCATTGTCTACATCTAAAAAAAAAACGCCTTATGTCTGCAACTCTAAACATTTGCTTGAAGATTTATTTTTAGCAATCATAATATTTAATTGATTATTTAAACTAGCTACTTGCTTGATTTTTGGAGCATCTTGTTAACGGAACTGTTAGCTAGCTAGCTAATTGAGTTCGGCCTGCGACTTACCCTAGCAGCTGACTCAGCTATATGTTCCACTGTTTTTGTTAAGAGTTGATTGTGGTTTAAGTGTGACACAGACGTCTCTCTGAAGAGTTAAAATCTTTTACAGAAACCAAAGGAAGTGGCGCCCATTTTACCCTCCAAAAAAACTGCATCTGTTTTCGATGACGATGATGACGTGAGTAATTTCTCTCCCACGCAGACAGGAAGATGTCATGAGATTAGCTTTATCAGTTGATGTAAAATGCTTCTGTCTGTCCTGATAGAGTGAACCAGAGGAGATGCCTCCAGAAGCGAAGATGAGGATGAAGAACATTGGAAGGTTTGTGGGGTTTTTTTTTTTGCTGTAGTTATTAAAATCATTGTTTAATAGGGGGCCAAGCACTGAAGCTGCTCAAGCACTCTATTGGAATTGTATGTTTTCTTCTTATTGTTGTTATACAAAAACGCTTTTCTCCCTCCTTCTTCCACAAATTTACATCACAACATCATGAGACCATCCCGAAAAAAAAAATAGGTTAGTAGATTTTTGATGTACGATACGGTTCGTCTGTAAGACACAAACAGATTTGCAGGCGATGCCACTAATCAGGAAGTGAGGGCGTAACTCAGCAGTGGTGTGACTGTATAAGCCTGGTTTGAAAACATCTATTGGCTTCCTGGAGTAACAGTTCCTCACGTTCTTAAAAACAAATTTAACACCTCTAGGTGGCATTATAGTTCACAAATTCATAAACCTGCTCATAACTTTTGAACCTTGACTGTTGGAGTTCTTGTTGCTCTTGATTCCCATGAATGCTGAGTGTTCCTGATGGAACGAATTTGTGAAACAGGAAATCACCCATTTAACTTGCAAGGAATTCGAAGGCTAAGTCCCCAAACTTCTCACATATATTTACCAACTTTACCCAAAGTTAAGAGTCAAGATTTGTCTTTATTTGGCTTCATTAGGGAGGCCTACTGAAAACAGGAAGTGAGGCGATATGTCAGCAGTGGTTGGACATTTTGCCGTTGGATATAGTATATCTGCTCGGCAGCAAGTGCTTTGGTCTTCCTCCATCGCTAAGTATGGGAATGGAATGTGCTTGGCTCCCTTAATCGCTGCTTGCAGCTATATTCGGTTTGTAGATTGTTGCGTCTAATAAACTGATAAGATGATGTAGAATTGAGTTCTCAAAGTGTAGTCACTCCAACAGGAAGGAAAGTGGATTATAGTTATTTTATTTCACAATGCGAATGACCATATTCATCAATTTGTTTATTTTATTTATTTATTTTTTGTCAGTCATTATTTTGCATCTCCATTTTACCGACTCAAAGCTAATTTTTTGCTGTGTTATTACAGGGACACCCCGACTTCGGCAGGCCCCAACTCATTCAACAAAGGCAAGCAAGGATTCTCCGACCACCAGAAGCTCTGGGAGAGGAAGCTGAAAGCGCAGACTGACCAATAACTCCGGCCGTTATAACTCTACCTTCAGTTCTTTTTTTGTCCCTTGTTTTTTCAACAGACTTTTGTAAAATATACATGTACATACGTGATGAGACTTTCCCACACTGACGCCACTTTTTATTGTGTTTGGTTTTTTTTTTAACCACCAAATCATAGCCTTTCATTAATTTATGTGGATGGCATTGACAGTGATTCATATTCTCCTCCAGATGTACCACGGTTAGCATATTTGATAAATTGTAGTACCAAATACTGATCAGACAGACATTATTAGCAATAAGGAAATAGATTATAATACGTAGAGTTCCTGATGCTGATAAAATGTGTGGCGTCACTAAATTGTACGGAGTAAGTATGTGTTTTCTCTGTGTTGTGTGATGGTTTCTTTGGGAAAGAGGATTAAATCTACCTTGTGAGACAAGGCTATGTCTTGTTTCAGTCACTTCTTTCACCCCCTCGCCTTCAGTAAACATGATTTCTTCACGTAGGAACATTTCTTTTGACCAAACACTGCCATGTGATGTCATCAGCATGTGCCTCGAAGACCTCCCGAGCTACTTACCTTCTCAAAATACTTTTATCTCGAACTGATTTATAATATGTGCATAGTTTTTAGAGATTTGTCAATAAATAAGTGTTTACAATGCTAAAAGCGTGTACATAAAATGTTTTTTTTTTTAAAGGGACTAGATACCGTTTTGCTCACTCAGGCTCAAAGAGGCTGAGGCAGCAAGAAAAAAAAAGGTTCTGTGGTTGGAGTAAAATGGGAGCTGACATAAGCAGGTGGCTAATTCTGATTGGTTCTTTGGTAGTCTTCACTCACATCATCCAGAAAAACAAATCTCCAATGAAAAGCAAATTTCATTCGTTAGCACACAGAAAATTGAGCATGGCTAGCATATAGCATATAGCTAGCAGTTGTAAGCTAATTATCTAAGTGCTGAGTAAAAAACTTGGGCCTAAAAAAGGTGTAACCGTAATCCGTGTTCCTTTGTCTTCACACCATTCACAATCTCTATATCGTTTATTTATATCTGCTTTGGGCTGAAGTCATGGCAACACTGTCGCTGGGCAACTGGAAAATATGGACACCAAGCATAAACGAGCTAATTATCCAGGCTAAAGATTTAGCTGCCTAGCTTGTATCCATTAAGTCTTTTATACAAACAAAGTAAAGGTAAATTAGCCTTGGAAACGACCAAAAATATCAACATTTCACTCAGATGTGAAGATAAATTACTGGAAAAAAAAAACAAGCAAAGACACAGTAAACGGTCCCATTTGAATTTTGAATTTCTTAACTGCTTCAAATGGGAAATAGAGTGAAGCGCCACCTGAGGTGATTTATACAGACAACGTAAAGGCAGAATGATGATAGAAACATGATAAAGGCATTAAAAATGTCAACATTTTCCTCAAATTTGATGGTAATTTTTTAGGACGACACTCAAGACAACTAATATCACACTGAATTAACACTTAGCATAAACCGCTAACCCGACGTCCAAGCTTTCTTGCATATTAAGATTTTATTTTATTTATTTATTTATTTATTTTTTTTGATAAAGTCATGATGATGCTGTTGGGAAACACCAAGCATATGTTAGGCAATTGTTAATGTAGTGATTTAGCAGTCTAGCATATATCCATTAAGTCTTTTATATGGAGTATGTAACAACCAAGAATATTAACATTTGGCTCAGATGCGAAGGCAGGGTGACTGACTTTTGTTCTGTTTTGGTAGTCCTTATAGTTGTAAAGTGAGTCATAAATTCCGTTTGCAAATCCTTGTCTGAGGTCACAACCGAAATACCGAAATTGCATTCAGTATAAACCACTAATCCAACCTGAAAGATTTCTGCTATATTGAGAAATAGTGTCTCTTCACAAAGTCCAAGTTATCAGAGAAGCTGTTTCTATGAAATTTTCTCATAAACACAGTGAAAATGATCCCATTTGAAGGAAACCAAAATCCTTGACTATTGAGAAGTCGTAGATTTTTATGTTTTAGCAGTTTGAAAATGGCTGTTGTAGTAAGAACACTGGACATGAACTCTCCAGTGACTATTGACAAATGAAATACTGTGATATGGATCTCTTATAATGAACATATACTATATGGCCAAAAGTTTGTGGACACTCGGCTGTCACACCCATATGTGATTCTTCCCCAAACTGTTGGCACAAAGTTGGAAGCACAATTTTATAGAATGTCTTCGTATGGTGAGGTATTACAATTTCCCTTCACTGGAACTAAGGGGCCTAAACCTATTCCAGCATGGCAATGCCCCTGTGCATAAAGCAAGCTCCATGAAGACATGGTTTGCCAAAGTTGGAGTGGAAGAACTCGAGTGGCCTGCACAGAGCCCTGACCTCAAACCATCTTTAGGATGAACTGGAATGCCAACTGTACCCAGATATCCATCTCACCCGACATCAGTGCCTGACCTCACTAATGTTGAATGAACACAAATCCCCACAGCCACGCTCCAAACTCTAGTGGAAAGCCTTCCCAGAAGAGTGGAGGTCATTATGACAATAAAGGGGGACTACATCTGGAATGAAATGATCAAAATTCACATATTGATGTAATGGTCAGGTGTCCACAAACCTTTGGCCATATAGGGTATATTTAATATTATGACATGCTATGTTGACAATATCATCATACAGTACTGTATATGGTAGTAAGAGGGGATAAGAGCTTGATAGGGTGTGTGTGTGTGTGTGTGTGTGTGTGTGTGTGTGTGTGTGTGTGTGTGTGTGTGTGGGGGGGGGGGGGGGGGGGACGGGAAAAAAAAAAAAAAAAAAAAAAAAAAATATTAATTATTTTAACAAAATAAAANTTTTTTTTTTTTTTTTCTTTTTTTTTTGTTGGTGTTGGTTGGGGTGGTGTGGGGGGTGGGGGGGGGGTGGGGGTGGGTGGGGGTTGTGTGGGGGGGGGGGGGGGGGCCCGCCCCACGGGCAACAAATACATGTACATACTAGAATATATGAAGGATTATTCCAGCTGAAAAACAGGGAAACGGACAGCAGTAAAAAAAAAAAAACAATTAAACCTATGTTGTTTCAATATACAATACAAAAAAAGGTATTTTAAATAGCTGACACGCACTTTCACTAATTATGGGAACTAAATCAGTTTATAACAGCATAGTAAAAGATATAGATGTTTATAATATTGGAACATTCCTACCATTATAATTTATTTATTGAACTGTATACCACTCTTTTTACTTGGAGTGATCATCAGTAACACCATGTCCAAAATAAACATTATATGTGACTCTAAAACTTGACCAGGTAGTTGCGGGCCTCCATCAGACGCTTCTGGCGATTTTGCAGGTTGTTGCGTTTGCTGCCGATGTCATGATCTTCTTTCAGCAGCTGATCTGTGTTGTTTTTGTCCTGTATGAGCTGGAGCATCTCTCTTTGCAGCTGTGCTGCAGACTCCTGCAGCAGCAGGTACCTGATCACCAGTGGCAGCTGGTCAGCCAGACGCTTACTCGCAATCTAAACACATGTTCAATTAAGAAAGAATTAAGCTCGTAGCTCCAGTGCAAAACCAAACAACCAAAGATCAGATACAACATTAATTAAGTTAACAGGCACCAGGTAGCATTTTGCTATTCGTAAGAAAAAATGAACTATAGCTAATAATCACTTACACTGTAGTAGGACTTGAGGTGACGCATCAGTTCCTCAAGAGTGGCTCTGTTGTCTGAATGATTGTATAAACTACACGAAGCAATGGTAGGAAAGCACACTTTTTGTTTCCCTTCTTCTTCCTCCTCAAGCTTCAGCGTGCTCAGGGTGTCACTGTACATGTGGTCTTGGGTGTAGACGATCAGCTCCATCTTAAACTGAGTTCTCAGCATCGATTCGGCCTCAGACTCCTTCGCCTGCTTTATGTTTTCAATCTTAGTCTGGAGGAACAACGAAGAACCATCACACCATGATATACTTGAAGACAACATTCCTTGAGAGCTCGACTCTTGTGTAAGACCTTTGCTTCATGTTTATCATATATTTTCATCTGGTGCTCATGGGCCAGCAAACATAGGCAGAGTTTAACATTTAACTGTAACGTTTGCTCGCCATACCTTTGCCATTTTGAGGAGATTCGGGAAGCCCAAGAAGCTGTATTGAGCCAGTTGGATGAAGCTTTTCCGAATGAAATCTAAAGACAGATGGGGAAATCTCTGTAAATACAATATCCTGTAATAAACACTGATATAAACACCAAAGGAAACCCAGAATATGGTTACGATCTGTAGAAATATGAAAGTATTTCTCAATTTATGCCTCTGAGTTCATGCCATATACCTGAAATTTCCTTCAGCCTCCTGATGGCAGGTTCCTCCAGCTGCTTGATCTGGTCCTTTACCATCACCTCGAAGGTCTTGTAGTTGATGAATCCTGGGAGTTCTCTGCCTCTGTATTTTTCTTCATACTCATTCACTTCCTTCTCAATCTTCCTCTTAACTAGAAAATCCCCCAAAGTATTCAGGGATGCAAGTGTAACACTTGTCTAACCTTTCAACATAGTTTGGAAATTATCACAATACTGATTTCAACTTCTTTACGCTACATCACTTGTCGCACTGCACATGCAGCATTTGTTCAACTCATCACTAGCTTCCCAGCTTAGATAGAATACCAACTGTTTAAGATTTCTTTCATATACATAAACAAACAGCAATTCGGTCTTCCCTTCCCTAAACAGTGTCTGGCCAAATGATTTTCAAACTTTCAAAGTCATAGGTAGCCTAGGTAGTCATAGGTAAGTGTAACGGAATTCTGTGAAAGCAGGGGGCCAAGCACCATGTCCCTGAAATCTGTGATATATCATAACACCGCTACTCACATGTCTCTCCTGAGTTGTCCAGATGACTCTTCCAGAGAGCAAACTGCCTCCGCAGGCTTGAGAAGATGTTGAGATGTTGGAGGTTCTTCAGCTCCTCTCCAGTCGTGAGGTTAATGGCGTCCTGAGCGAACGCTGTGACTTTCTAATACACACCAAAAAAACGAAAATCATTAGTGAAATTGAAAATACCAAGGCTTTATAGAAAAGCCATACAAGTCATAAGTAAATAAAAGTTTTCTGAGGCATGTTGAATTTAATATCTAACAATGCTATTTTTGTGAGGGAATGAACAACTAATTCCATAAATCATTGCAAATTTGTTACATTGCCATTTTTTATTTCGTCATGATGTACTTGATGTAATTAAGCTTTTTGTTTTGTCTTGAGTAGCTTGTTAACTTAGTTGCTGCACTAGCAAGCAGTATTGAAGACATGCAGTCATGGCGCAGTGTTTTACCAACAAATTTCCGCAGGTCTTTTTAAGTTGATTTGGGAAGGTGGATAATTTAGAGACTAGTGCTGTTATTTCAGTGTGCAGGAACCTCGTTGTCAAGCTTTATTTGCATGTATCACTCACGTCAATCAGGAAGAAGATCCTCTCTCCTGGTTCTGTAGGAGGCCCTGCGCCATAGCGATCTAGTTCACCCTGAGTTTCAGACAACTTTATCTCAATCTGCTCCTCCAGTCGTGGCAGAGATCGCTAAACAAACACACACACACACACACACACACACACACACACACAATTACCATGCGGGATTGTTTACTACACAATCTGAGGGATAGTGGAACAAAGCTATTTTTACCTCGATGTGATGGACGAGTTCGAGCGTGAGCTTCTCAGCCAGGTTGGGAATGGTGGCCATGCCTTCATCATATAGCTGACTGTAAAACATCAACCACATTTTATGTTCTGCTCATGTAGTTGTAGTTCAATATCAGCAATTCTGTCATTGTCACACCCAACTGAACAGTAAGAGTGAAAAATAAGAGTCGTTTTTTTTCCTGGTTTAGTGATCTCTATGCCTAATAACTGGCAAATAACTTTAATTTAATGATTTAATACTTAAAGTGTAATTTTTTGTTATTATGCATTTCATGTTTAACTCAGAGCTGTAACAATAAAATGTTATTCATGCTTTAATTATCAGTTTAATTCAAATGACTCTCATATAATACTGGAATATTACTAATGGTAGAAAAATAATTGACTCATTATAATAATAAAAGTAATTAATTCAATGAAATAAAAGTAATTATGTCATAAATCAAGTAATTCAATGTAATAAATTAGATGTATTATTTAATTAAAGTTTTGTAATGGTAAAATATAAAGTAATTGTTAATCAAATATGAACAATCAACAATATTAACATTAGATTAATATTGTTAATCAAAAAAAAATTTAAATATCATGGAGATTTAGTAACAGCTCAAATAATCTATTGGTTGATCCCAAATAGTAGTAGTTCAAATTATGAATCAATTCATTATCAGTTCAATATAATTTAGAAATAATAAAAATTTTCTGATAGTAAAACATGGCACCTTAAATGTGGGTGGTCTTTAAAGAAGTCCTTCTCCTTCTCGATGGCTTCGTGCAGAGAGACACGGTCCATGATCTCCTTCTGCCCTCGGCACCTGACGATCATGTAGCCTTTAGTGAGGTAAATGATCTCGTTATGGATGATGGACACCACCGTCTCCTCCGTGCCTTTATCCACCAGGTCGGGCTTCGTTAGGATGCCTGTTATAGTTAATACACACACAGAAGCTAAGACATCTAATGCATGTGGAAGAAGAAGAAGAAGAAAGCATGGTGACACTGATATAAAGGCTGCACAGACCGAGGGTTCTCTCGCCATTTGGATCAACTTCCTGAGCCATCTTCAGCGCTTCAGTAGTGGCGATGTCCACGTTACACGGCACCACCACCAGGTTGATGGTTTCTTGCTTTGTGATGAACTTTTGGATCAGTCTTTTAATCTGAATGAAAGTCATTAGTGTGTATTAGTGTGTATTACTAGATATCATAACTGTATCTAGGGAAGCATCAGTACCATTGTGGTACTCGTGGCACTTTGGAAAACTGCCTCTGTACAGCTGTTAAGTACATTTCATGGCTGACTGTCAAGGACAATACACCATATGCAACATTTTTTTTTCTCACCTAACCAGCTTTACTGAGGCTTTGGTTGCTGCTGCGTGTTACTAACAAGGAACTGTTTTTTTGAGTTTTATGTTTAAGATGTTTTTATCGGGTTAATTGTTTTGTAGGAAGATGCTGCAGTTCCTTTTGATATTTTCTCAGAGCACAGTTTATAGACTGGTTTACGTGAAATACATCCAGATCTCGCTAATTTCGTGTTGTCTGGTCATTACTGAGACAACCGACACTAGGCTTATGTCATATAATATCACCTGGTATTAGATGCTTTACCTGTTCTCCGATGTTCTCTGGTTGGCCTTTGACTGCCACGCGAGCGATACCAGGCAGATCAATGAGTGTGAGGTCGGGAACATCAGCCGACGTCACTTCCAGGCTGATGAGCTCTTCACTGATGCCCACGCCGACACCAGCCATATGGTCCTGAGCTAAAAAGGACATGCACGTAAGGCAGTAATAGGAATTAAGGAATACATTAAGGAATACATGCAAACTGTTGGAGTTAGCTAACACCAACAAAATTAGCTAGGTAATGAAGAATAAAGAAGAAGCCAAAAGAAGCAAAGCTAGCGGACATTACAGAATAAGTCCAAACAGAGTGACCTAGCTAGCATGAGTGAAAAAGGGATTCAGGTGGAGCACTACCTTCTCTAATCTTTTTCTCCACGTCTGCTGGATTGTCAATCTCTTCCTCATGATCCTGATCATGATCTTTCTTGTACTTGATCTTTCCATGCCAGAAGTCTTCCTCTCGGCTCCTCTTCATCTTCAGCTCAAGTGGACATCTTGTCACAATACCTGTGTGTACAGACCAAATAAGCATGTTTGTAAACACTCAGGTGGGTGGTTCCTGGTGGATTAATTGTAATCAGGCAACAGTGAAACTAGTTTGTTGAGGTAGCTATAAATAGGATCACTGGTGATATAATGGTGAAATCATGTTGTGTTTGCCAAAGTCCAACCATTAGCTAGCTCTCCCCTATCATGCAGCAGCGTGAAGGCTAGCATGGGCTTTCTCTGAGACACTCGTTTCAAACTCTTGGTCATGCTACGTCCCAGGACAGAACTGTGAGGAAAGCACAAAACTGCCTTCTTCCATATACATAAGATCCTACAGATGCCTACAATTGACTTGACAGGGGAGAGAGGAACAGAGTAACTCTCTGGAGTAAATCTCCAGAGAATTATGGTGAACACAAATCTACACTATAGCTAAAGGTATGTGGATATATGACCATCATGCCAATTTGCACTTAATGAACATCCCATTCCAAAGTTGGTCCCTCTTTTCCATTAGATTTTGGAACAAAGCCAAAAGAGCATTAGTGAGGTTGGGCACAATCTGCGTTCTAGTTCATTCTAAAGGTGTTCAGTGGGGTTGAGATCATAGGGGCATCGTCATGCTGGAATAGGTTTGGGCCCTTTAGCTCCAGTGAATGGAAATTTTTTTCAATTTTCAAGACTTTCTAGACAGTTGTATGCTTTCAGCTTTGTGGCAACGTAAAATACTCACATCTC
>CM074970.1:2404961-2414669 GCA_037577455.1 Pangasius macronema
ACCCAATGACACTGAAATGTTTAGTTAACCCTTTTTTTTCTCCAATGGAGCGGACTGAAGCCATTTTTGGGGTCTCATAATTATATATTTTCAGCCATTTTTCTCTGACATGTCGAGCGTGCCCTCCTCCCCAATGCAAAATATACACTGCGTGCAGTTAAATTGGAACCTTCTGGCCTGGAAAGTCATTTACACACACACACACACACACACACACACACACACACACACACACACCATGAAGGCAGGGAATCAAGTGCAAGTGCACATGAGAGGAAAGGAATGAAGGGGAGTGTGTGTACTTCATGTGGACTTCACACCTCACAATCTCTTTAAAATAGTCGAATGTTAAAAGAGACAAATGAAAAATGAGGAATGTTTAGCGAACTGCAGGTTGGAGACAGGGATGAAGGTGTCAAGTGCGAAAGAAGGGAGAGAGAGAGAGAGAGAGAGAGAGAGTAGCTGTAGATGAATATTGCATGAATATTTTATCTGACATTAATAATAAAGACTTGAAATGTAAGCGCATATAGAAAGGAGGAGAGAGAAAAGACAAGGAGAAAGTACGGAGGAAAAAGGAGAGAAGCAGGGAAAAAGAGAAGAGAACAAAAGCAGAACGGGACAGAAAAGAGAAAGAAACAGAGAGAGGGAAAGAAATGAAAAAAGGAGAGAGATATAGAGGGAAGAAGAAGAAGAAGAGAAAGCAGGGAAGAGAGAGACAAAGATAGGAACAGGAAGAAAGATGGAAATAGACAGAAAGAAGGAGAAGAGAGGGGAACAGGAGGAGAGAAGGATTAAAGAGAAAGAAGGGGAGAAAGACAGCATGGAGAAAAATGGAGAGAGAGAGAAGAGAGAAAGAAGGGAAGCAAAATGAACTGAAAACGGAGAATAAAAAAAGAAAGAAGCGAAGAGTAAGGATGAGAGCGGATGAGAGGAACAGACAGAGAGTTGGAAAGAGAGATGGGAAAAGAAACGGAAAAAAATAAAGTGAAATAGAGAGGGACAGAGGTGTTAGAAAGCAGAATAGAGAGAGAGAAAAAGATATAAAGAAAGACAGAGAGAAAAAGAATGGAAAAGGAAGGAGAGAGAGATAGTATGAAAAAAATGGGGAGAGAGGAGAGAAAGAAGGGAAGCAAAACAACCAAAAAAACATGAAAAAAATAGGCAGGAAGATGGGAAGATGGAGAGAAGGAGAAGGCAAAGAAGAGTGAGATTAAGAAAGGGAAAGAGGGAGAGAGATCGAGAAAGAGAAAAATGGGCATGAAAGAGGTGAAGAGAAACAAAGAAAAAGGAGAAGAAGGGGAGAGAGGAGAGAAGATAAACAAAGGGAGATGGAAAGACAGAGTGGAAGAAGAATGGAAAAAAGAAGAGTGAGTCAGACAGAGAGGGAAAGGATTTAGTAAGCAAGAAAGAGAGGAAAAGGTAGAGACAGAGACTATGGACAAAAATGAGAGAGGAGAGAAAAAAAGGGAAGCAAAATGAGAGTAGAAAAGAGAGAAGAAGAAATGAAGAGAGAAGCAGAAAACTAAAGATGATTGCACGAGACAGGAGAGAAGATGGATAGAGAAGAGGAGGATGAGAGAAAAGGAAAGAGGAGGGGAGACAGTGGGACAGATGGAGAAACAAAGTGAGAAAAGGGGAAAGACACGAGATAGAAAAGGAAGAAGAGAGAGACTATGGAAAGAAAAAGGAGAGAGAGAGAGAAGAAGCATGAATGAGAACAGAAATGGAGGAGGGAAAAAAAGAGAGAGAAGGAGACAAATAGTGAGAAACAGACAAAAACAGAGTGTGAGAGGACAGACGATAGAGAAATTGAGAAGAGAGAAAGAGACAGAGAGAAATGGGAAGACAGAGGATAGAGGGAAAAAAAGAGAAAAGGAACAGAGCAAGCTTGAGAGAGAGGTAAAGAGAAGGAGAGAAAGGGAGGGAGAGAATGATGAAGACAGGAAGAGAGACAAAGAGAAAAGGGTAGAGAAATAGAGAAGGCAGAAAATATAAATAATGAGTGAGAGAGATGGATGGAGCAGGAAGAACGAGTTGGAAGAAAAAGAAAAGACTGAGAGAACAGAGAGAGAGAGAGAGAGAGAGAGAGAGAGAGAGAGAGAGAGAGAGAGAAATTGATGGAGGAGAAAAGAGAAACAAAAAAAGTGACAGAGATTCAAGTATTAATTTATATTATTACATTATTTATTAATTATGTATAATTTTATATTTCTTTTTATTTTTCATCCTTATTTTATAACTAAATTTTCTCCTTTTCTGTATCTACTTTCAAATTTTTGTCTTTTTTTATTTTATTTTTGAGGCAATTTTTTTTATTTTTAAACATAGGTTTTTCATTGTATATATATTAATAAATATTCATTTTAATTAATATGAATAAATAATAATTATTTTTTAATGATATTATTTTATTATTTTTGTTCTAAATGATTTTGTTATATATTTATGATGTCATATTTCTTTCCACAGTTTTAATATATTTTAGAATAGTTATTCATATGATGCTTGTTTGGGTGGAAACATTTATAACATAATGGAGCAGCTTTTAATATAGCAGCTAAACTTTTCTCTCTAAGTAAAATAGCAAAATTGCATTGAAGACAACATGACTGGAACAGATCGCAATAAATCCCTTTCCAAACTGATTAAAGAAGCACTTCACCTGAGATGACTAATGTGTCCAGAGCTAAATAAAAGTGAGCGATTTAGCTCTTATTTGCACTATCTTCATTAATTTTTTTTTTTTCAAACTCAGCCTCAGATAAAGATCTGCCATTTGATTCAGGACTTCACGGCTCTGAGGGAGAAGCAATAAAGTTGATATACGCCACCAGCGTGCACCTTCGAGACGAGCAGTGTTGAGTTATGATGTCATGCTGGTGGAGCGTGTCACAGGAAATTATCTTTCTCGCTGAAGAAAGAACGAATGCCTTCCTGTCCTCGGCTTCTCTCTCTCTTGAGTGTCTTAGCACGATGCCTGAAGGTGTGTAGCTCAGAGCTCGCAGGTAGCAATGCGGCAACATCAAATTTCCATATCTTCATAATAATCATCTTCATTTTATCACAGTTAATGATAATATAATAAATTACAATATGTGTTCTCATTAGACGGTTTTTAATCTGTCGTTTTTTTTTTTTTTTCAAATACGGATCCTGATCAAACAAAATCTTTGAAAATTAAGTCCTTTTAAAAATATGACTTAAAAATCCTCTCAGAAAACCTGACAGAGTAGCTTGTTAGCTAACTAGCTATTATAAGCTATAAAATTATATTAAAAATAATAATAATAATAACCCTTTCAGAAATCCTGTAGGAGTAGCCTATGTTAGCTAACTAAGCTAGTATAATTAGTAAAATTATTTTAAAAAAATTAATATGACTTAAAATCTGATTAGAAATCCTGTCAGAATAGTTAACTATGTAGAATAAGTAGTCAGGGATGCTTGTGTTAGCTAACTAGCTAGTATAAGCAGTAAATTAAAAAAAATCTGAATATGGCCTAGAATCCTCTCAGACAATCTGTCAGACTATCTTATGTTAACTAAAGCTATACTAAAAGTTATTTAACATTATAAAAGATATATATTAAGAATCAATATATAAAAAAGAATACAGTCTGTGAGTATGGTGTGGTTGTGCAATGGGGAGTAAATATCGCAGAAATCCTCCAAACAATCCTGTCAGATTAGTTTTTGTTAACTAAATATTTTGTTAGCAATCCAGCCAGTATATACAATAAAGATTATGAACTTGTATGATACAACTTAAATCTTCTGAGAAAATCCTGTCAGATTATCTTATGTTAGCTAGCATTAGCAGTGATGATTATATACATTTATAAACATGACAAAAAGTCTGCCAGATTAGTTTATTTTAGATAACTATCTAGTATAAGCTGTAAATATTATAAATCTTTTTGGCTATGGCTTAAAAATATTTTTAACCCTTTCAGAAAGGTTAGTTAACACTATTAGTAGCAAAGACTACAAATAGTCACACCTTAAGACCTCAGGTAAAAACTTTGAAATGCAGTCATGTTAGCTTATGTTGGCCAGCTAGCAATTGCTAGTAAGGATTATAAATGTTTATGACTATGACTTGAAAAAAAATCCACTCCAAAATCCTGTCAGCTTAGTGTATGTTAGCCAGCTGACTATCTTTAGCAGTAAGGGGCATGAATATTTATGAATATAATCAAAAAGATTTGCTCAGAAATCCTGTCTCAATAGCTCATCTGAGTTAACTGGCTAGTGTAAGCAGTGAAGATTATGTATATTTATAATTATGGCTTAAAAATCCTCTCAGAAATTGCATCATATTATTTATCTGCATATTTACCTTAAATATCCTGTAAGAAATTCTGTCAGATTAGCTTATGTTAGCTAGTATAAACAGTAAAGTTTATGAATATGACAAATTCCTCTTAGAAATCCTGTCAGGTTAGCTAAAGCTATCCACTTGGCTAGCATCAGCAGTGAAGACTATAAGAAATCCTATCAAGTTAGCTTATGTTGGCCAGCTAGCTAGCAATTGGTAGGGAAATTTATAAAGGTTTATGATTATGACTTCTGACTTATGAATGGTATCCAGTTGACTAGCTTTAGCTGTAAGGGTCATGAACTTTTAGTGAAGACAATGAACATTCATAGCTAACTATTCTTGCTAGTTAGCTAACTAGCTAGTATACCTGGTAACGATTATATCCTGTCAGGTTAACACTAACACTATCTATCCAGGTAGCTAGCATTAGCAGTGAAGACAATGAACATTCCTTCCTCTAAGAAATCCTGTCAGGTTAGCTTATATTAGCCAGCTATCTAGCTTTAGCAGTGAGGATCATGAACTTTTACATTTGAATTTAAAAATCCTCTCAGAAATCCTAGCTGCCAGGTTAAAGTTAGCAAGCTAGCTAACCAATTCTGTAAAAAAAATAATCTGTTGAGAACTTTCTTTTTTTTTAGATATGACACGATTATATNTATCAGCGGAGTCGAAACACGTTTTTATAAGTTATGTAGGATTTCAGTGATCATTTGTATAATTTAAGCACCAGAAATCCCAAATGCTGTCCCTGAATTATTCAGTGTCGCCGGGTCGCGGCACGTCTCCAGAGAGACGTGTGGACGGAAATTCTCGGAGCCCGGTGTCAAACGAATGTTGCACGGATGCACTGACGTGTCCTGGAAGACTCGCTCGCATGCTCAGCTTCACACGGAGGCTTCATGAGATTGCTGCGTGTGGCAGATTGGCTGAACTAATTCAGGATTAATTGCATGCTTGTTGCAACAGGGTGCCCATATGGCCTCCAGCCTACCGGAGCGCCACTTCTGCGGTAGATCTCACACGTCGGCCCGAAAAAACAACGGCTGCCTTGAGGAGGAGGAGGAGAAGAAGAAGGAGGAAGAGGAGGAGGAGGGACAAAGTGTGAGGTCCTTTTTAAGGATTATGAGCTTGGAGACACCGACGATGCTGGAAACAGGCGTGAGGCCATAAAATGTACAATATAAGATCTTCGGAGAAATGAGAAAATGAGAGCTTGTTGGTTATTTCTGAAAAGGTCCACAATTCTTTCTAAAGTTTAGAAAAACTTATTCAGGAGCTCCTCCTTTTTAATGTTTCCCTTTCTTTCTCTTGTTTCTCTCTCTTCATTCTTGCTTTACTTCCACACTCTATTTTTTTCAGTTCTCTCTTTTGATACACTTTCCTTCATTCTCATTTTCTCTACACTTCGTTTTGTTCATCGTTTTCATCTTTCCTTTACGTGCTTTTCTTCTTCTTCTTCTCTCTTCCTTGCTTGCTTTATATTCTTCATTTCTTTGTTCATTTTTTTTCTATTAGATTGATTAGATTCCTTTTTCCTTTCTTTCATTCTTCCTTACACGCTTCCATTTTTCTTTCTACTGTGCAGCTTATTTAACATGACAATGTGCTGTTGTGTCAAAAGTCAAACAATTGTCATGGAAAAACAGAGTCTATATGGATGAGTACTGGACTGAAATCAATAGTGGTAGGTCATTGGTCAAGGTCATGTGCCATTTATCAGAAGCAAGACACTTAGCCCTAAACTGCTTGCCTGTATGCCTGCTTTGGATTCTGTCTCTGTTTTATTTCACTGTAGACAAAAAAAATAAAAAAATACAGAACATGCATTAGATACGGTTATTTTCAGTCGGGACATTGAAAACCGTGAAAATGTTCAAAATCTTCAGCTACTTTTAAACCACAATTCATGAACCAGTGCCATAACTGGTCCTTAAACTTGACCATATTTGGCCTGGAATCTTCTAGCATCTGTTGGAAGACTATAAGACTGAATAAGCTCCATCAGTTACTTGGTTTTCTCCGATGTCTCAGAGAAACAAATAATCAGGTCATTACTTAATCACATCTGCACAAGGCCTGATGATGATTGAGAGCGAGAAACTAAAGAAGAAGAAGAAGAAGAAGAAGAAGAAGAAGAAGGAGATTCGACTGAGGAAGGAGCCGCTTTGTTTCGTTCTGATGTCCGGGATGGGACGGTTCATCTGAAGTAGAAAGCCATTAAAATCAAGCCATCCCTGTACGCTAGTTAACCCGCGACCCGTCTTGAATGTCAGGGGAAAATGTGATTAGGATGGAGGATTTGAGCTTTACCCGGGAGAGCACTTTACTCATCCATCAGCCTGTTGATAATCAGCGACGGCCTGCAGCGAGTTAGCCGAGGCTTGATCTGTCCATCAGCTCCTGGAGTTTAAGAATGCTACGTGTGTTATCCTGCCATGCTAATGCCACAATGCTAATGTGTTTTTAGCCAATTTTCGCCCATGTGCTTTTATTTTGAACTCTTTTTTTCCACAGTTTATTTTCACATATAGTGAAAGTTTTTTTCTTTTGAACATGTGATTTTTTTACACAATTCATTCATTTTTACATGTTTGTTTTCACATGTAGTGCACATGCTTTTATTTTCAAATCTTGTATTTACATAGTTTTTCACATGTAATAAGTATTTTTAACATGTATTTTTTAAAATGTATTTCATTAATTTTAAAAATGTGAATTTCTTACACAATTAATTCATTTTTACATCTTTTTTTTTCACATTTAGTATGTGTTTTTGTTTTTCACATGTGATTGTTTTTACACAATTCATTTGATTTGTGTGATTTTTGTGATTTGTTTTGACAATTTTTCAGTTATTTTTACATGTGGATGTTTTTTGCACGTAATTCATTTATTTTCACATGTAGTGTGTGTTTTTGTTTTAACGTGATCTTTTTACACAATTCACTTGATTTCTGTGATTTTTTGTTATTTTCTTGAGAATTTAGGATTCTGAAATTTGGAACATATGAATGTTTTTGCACACATTCTTTTATTTTCCCATGTAGTACATGTGTTTTTGGTTTTCATGTGATTTTCTTTTGTACACAATTAATTTTTCATGTGATTTTTGTTTGACAATTTTTCATTTATTTTCACATGATTTTTTTTGTTATGCATTTATTGCATTTATATGCATTTAATAATTCATTTATTTTCATGTGACGTGACTTTTCTTTCACAATTTTTCATTTATTTTTCACATGTGAATTTTTAAAAGATGTGTGTTTATTTAAAATGATATGTATTGTTAATATGATGTGTTTGCTTGGGTTCGAATTGCAGGGCATAACATGTACCATATGTGCTCACATATTACTTGATCTCATGAGAAATGTATGCGATTTCACCATTTTTGAAAAATCCAGCCTGATTTCACACTAAATTTTGTAGAAATTATTAAGCAATTTCATTGATTCATATTTGATTCATCAAAGTTAATGTGAATTCTTTCAAATTTGCAATTGTTGGTGCTTCACAAATTCACAGTTGCAAATTTCTGATTTATATTTAAACAAAATTGTGATAAATAAATAAAGAAAAAAGGCCAACCCTTGTTTTAACTGCTCA
Source organism: Pangasius macronema (assembly GCA_037577455.1). NCBI lineage: Eukaryota > Metazoa > Chordata > Actinopteri > Siluriformes > Pangasiidae > Pangasius > Pangasius macronema. The sequence goes on from CM074970.1 coordinate 2,412,898, forward strand.
TAACTGTACCTGTGATTTGGGTTAAGTAATCAGATTTTAATCTGTATAGACATCTAATCTATACGGTTTTTGCAGTCAGATCTGAATCCATATAGACATAAAACAACACACTACAGAGGCCTTTATGAAGGATATATATGGCTCTATGTGGGACGTTATGAATTCACTTCAGTTCAGCCTCTGTCTGCATTCCTTCTCGACATCCTGTCACAACACAGAACCATCAAATTTCTTTGCCCCACATATGAAGTTGTAAAAAAAAAAAAAAAAAAAAAAAAAGTTTCAGTGCTGTTGTTTTTTTGTTTTTTTTACAGCTATCATTTGCAACAGATGTCTCCATAGCTGATTGTGTTCTGACAAGATTTGTCTAATTTTCACACCCCTAATTTAATTAACAAAGCATTGCAAACAAAAGGTCAAAGTGTTTGGGAGACCAAATGTTTGAAATTGTCAGTTTTTTTTTTTTTTTTTTAGTTCTTTTCCTTACTGCCAATTAGCAACGTGTGAAATCCGCCACCTAGAGAAAAGCGATTTAGAGATTTATAGCACTGCTGAGGCCAGACGACCAGCTGGTGTGGAAAAAAAAAAGAGAAGAAGGAGGTGGAGGAGACTCATGGTGTGCCTCAAGGCTATATCTTAGGTCTTCACCTGCTTCCCTGGAAATCGCATCATGCATCTCGAGCATCACTGTCACATTTTGTTTTAGTGTTTGTCAAGGAAACACAGCTTTGTCCACTCCTGGGGCTTATCACGTGAGTGTTTTTTTTTCTGAGGTGAACAACAACAACAAAAACAGCTACTGTCATTAAAAAAGCATGGCAACAAAACCCTAAAAAATAGAGCGTATTAAATGCAAATCTATTTGCTATTGAGTCTATCTCTTTTATACCCATGTCTCTTTAGGATCTTTTGGTTATTTTTTCCCTCTGTGTGCTTTCCCCTGTTTAGAAATTCATCTCTTTCACTCCAATCACTCTGTATACCATTCTGTAACAAAAAGCAATCAGATGGTTACTAATCCCTGTTTTGTGCCTCGACCCCGAGGGTCAAAGGTCAGCTCCATGAAGCTTTTCGGGCTCGGAACCCTTAATTGTTTCTTTAGACCAAGGCTTAGACCCTCTTAAATGACTGCTTTCAGTCTGTCACGATTTTTCTGTGTAACATCCCAGTACAATAGACTAAATTACAGACATGGCCTATAGGAGCCACATCTATCTTAAAAAACCTGAAAGACTGAGACGTCATGTCATTGCGGCTTAGCGGCGGGAGAAAAAAAAAAGAGAGAAAGTCCTTTGCCTGGAGCAGAAGGCTCGGTGCTGCCAAGACGAAAGCAGACAACCAGCGGCACATCTGGTGGCTAACATATGCTCATGAGTTCAGTTAGTATATGACACCTTGCATGGCGTTATAGCCATCGGCGTCAAGGCATAACCGTGACAGGGAGGATTTGATCATGCTGTTCAAAGTCGCCATTTTCTTCATTTTATAAGAAGTGAGATTGCTTCATTTCCCCAACTGTGCCAAGAAACAAGCCAGGCTATATTATAGACCTATAGTGACAGATTAGATGTACTAGCAGCGGTGGAAGGTGAAGATGGTGCTCCAAGGGGCCATAAGTCACTTGTCTGGAGATTTCTGGGGGTACTTTGAGAAGGTGGGGGTGTAACAGCAGTGTCGGGGGGGGGGGGCGGCGGCCGGGGGGGGGGGGGGGGGGGGGGGGGGGGGGGGGGGGGGGGGGGGGGGGGGGGGTGGGGGGGGGGGGGGGGGGGGGG
>CM074970.1:2414769-2428452 GCA_037577455.1 Pangasius macronema
CCCCACGGGGCCATACTTTCTTTTTTGGGTTTTTGGGGGGGGTTATTTGTTCCGGGGGGGGTTTAACAGCCGTGGCCCCCCCCCCCCCCCCCCCCCTTTTTTTTTTTTTACTCTTCCATTACTTTAATTGTTTCCAAACTGTTCGGCCTTGACGGTGCCCGAGTCCATACTCGGCTCACATGCTCAGACCACACTTAACATTCCTGGGTGCGCAAGCCCTTAATCTTTCCTCCACTTTCGCTGTCACTTCACCGTGATCAGGGTGATATACGGCACTGAGAGACGTGCTGAAAAAAAAAGGACTGTATGGGAAGGAGGGAGCTTTGAAGACTGAAGCCAAAGGCAGTGTGTGTGTGTGTGTGTGTGTGTGTGTGTGTGTGTGTGTGTGTGTGTGTGTCAGAGAGCATTTTGTCTTTTGGCTATGTTTCCTTTGCAAGCCATTACAGCACCCCATAATGCATTCAGGATATTGCATCTTGCACTGTGTATATCAAAACACATATTGGAAATGCCATTATGACACAAGCCATGGATTTTTATTTTACAAAGGTCATACTTTTTTTTTTATTATTCCCTAAAATTTACTCAATAACTTGAATATGGTCTGATTGGGGAAAATTGCCTTGTCTGATTCCAAAAGCTTTTTAATGCATCCTTCTTTCCAAGACATTAAAGTGCTCCATCACTTTATTTCATTTTTACACCACCAGCATGAAAAATACTCGTTTCTGATTCTTGGGAAAGTGTTACAGTTACAGTGATACCAATTCTTTTCAGGGGAAAGTAGCTAACGCATACTCAAGAAGTCACAGGATGATGTCATAGACTAATAAGACTATTCATTGACTCATCATGATCAGATGCATATTAAAATGTGTTACATAAAGAAGGAAGATTTTCAGAAGGCACTGAAAATCTTGGACGTTTGGATGTTAAGAACAATGATCAGTGATTGGTCTTTGGAAATAATGGTGGTCAATGATTGGTCTTTGGAAACAGTGGTGATCAGTGATTGGTCATTCAGAACATTGGTGAACATTGGTCACTGGGAACGATGGTGAACATTGGTTGGTCATTGGGAACAATGGTGAACATTGATTGGTTATTGGTAACAATGGTGATCACTGGTTGGTCATTGGGAACAATGGTGATCACTGATTGGTCATTGGGAACAATGGTGAACATTGACTGGTCATTGGGAACAATGGTGATGATTGTTTGGTCATTGGGAACAATGCTGATCACAATTGGTCATTGGGAACATTGGTGATGATTTGTCACCAGATTCATTTTAAAATAAAGTCACTAAAGGGATCATAAAGTCACCAGATACCTAAGTTGGCTATACTGGTCTGTAATTTTTATATATTGAGACATCTATAACATAATCATTGTTATAACTTTATATACCTATGACTATTGCTTTGGATCCTATAGAATGGAATGGCAACAATAAATAATGCTTTACTTTATGCCTGTATTTGTGTTTTGGTATCAACCAGCTAACTGACAATAAGATAAATAACAATATGGGTACATGGGAGAATAGAAAGTTAACTCAATAAAATAAAAAGAAGACTATTTAGTGAGCTAAGCATAAATAAAGCCACAGTTCACTGTGTTGTAAACAAGATAATAATGAGACAACAGCCGCCAAAACAGTGTTTGTCTTTTCCTGTGGCTCGTCTGGTATTTTCTGATGTCAAGACTATTGTTTGGGCCTTATCTTGGTTGCATTTGGCTACAGATCATCTGCATACAGGATTAAAATCTATGCCTCAGAATACACCTTTATAATTATGTTTGTATTTTAAATAAATTGGAACTACGGTCTATTACCATCCAAATCACTTCTTAATCACATCTTGGCCGATGCATTCCATCCTTTTTAATTATTTATTTATGAAGAAATTATCTATACAGCAAAACATTAACAATATAACCATAATTTTATTATTGTAGTATACCATCATATTGAAATATAGATAGTGATCAGAAAAAGTGCTTCTTATCTGCACTTTTTTCCCCTCATTATTGTGGTTGGTCCGGAAAAGCCTACGGAATTCAGAGAAATCCACAAAGCCAAATAGAAGTTCCTTGCTCAAGGGCACGAGGGCAAGGGGCATTAGAACTTTCAGCCAACAGGGACTTCACTGATATCCCACAGTGCTTTGTATGAGGATCAAACCAGAAACCCCCATGGATCTGACTTTCCCTTTTAGGACATTCGTCTTCTTTATGGTTTCTTCCTGAACACGGGACCCGTGTTTTAAACGGCTATAAAAAAGAAATTTCAGGGCGGGTCATGGTGTAGCTGGTGATTTCGGCTGAGTTATGCTCAGCCTTTTGAGGAATCCTGCACTCCGTCCTCTAGTATATTTTAACAGACTTTTCTGTGACAGCTTTTCGGGATGATGTATGGCTCTCCCTCCGAGTAAAAACACTCTCGGCCTCCGAACCCTTCCTCCCCCTTTCTTTCTCCACCCTGTTGATGGATAGTCCATCCCCTCCCCCTCTTTTCTTTCTCTTTTCTCCCCCCGCCGATGGTCGTACATATCAGTACGCAGGCCTCGGCCGAAAGGAAACGCCATGATGATGTCTCGATTTTCCCCAAAAGATTGCCATTTCCTGTGAGCTCTGAGTCACGCACATTTAAAGAAAGAGCAACAACCAGCCACCAAAAAAGTATCAAGTGCAGTAGAGTTCCCTGCATTCTACTGTAAATCTCTAAGCTGCAGGGAGGAACAGGTCCCTTGATATTTCCTGCCCAATCTCCTGCAATGTTTCTTTCAAAGTGTGTCATAAATATACGTATGCATACTTTCATTAGTTCTGTTTGCATGCAAAGATTTTCAGCAGTCCGAATGATGTCATTCCAACCTCAAATTCCGAATGTTTCTAAATTTACCCTAAATTCAGCAACCTGTCGAAAAGCTCCACTTAAAAGTAATCTGAAACTAATTTATGCTCGTGCAAGGATCAGTGTTTAATGTCTAGTCCAAAAAACAATCACTTGAACCACAAATGCGATGAATAGCCAACATTAGCTTGGCATGTTAGCCAAGTTTTGATCACTTTCTTGAGTTTTAGACAAATCATAAGTCTATTTTCTTTGCTGATGTGAAGAAAAAAGTAGGCGATTCAAAACAGGCCTCGTGAATTATTTGTTATTGGGAGTGCATAGAGCTAATCCGTTGGTGAGCTAGTCTGTGAGGGAAAAAAATAAATGGCTAAAAAAGTTCAGTCAGAGTGCCAGTTCCTCCATTTTTCACTTGTATATGTAACACAATATTTAAAGTAATAGAAGTCCATCTTACCCAAGTCTGCTGTCCTTTTAGCTTTTATTCAATAATAAAATTTCAAACTAAATAACTTACAACGTAGGTGCTCTTGCTGGAATATATTAACAAAACAAAAATATAGCTCACTATTATAATGACCAAGCTATTTTCGCAGCATTACACCAAAGGCTTGTTGATGGAGTAGCTAAATATACATAGTAGCTACCTTAGTGGTTAGCTATTATCACTCTATAAAAGGTGTTTCTTAATTTCCGGCTGCAAGTTTATATTAATGCGTGTGTTCTTATCCGTTATCATTTCTATACTAACAGTTATACACTTGCACATAAATTAGGAAAGCATTTAGGGAAGGAGTCTCCAGTGTTAGCAATTCGGAGCAGTTAGAGGTAAAGCCCTAAGTTGTTCCACATGGGAAATCTTCATTAGAGAGGAGCTTACGGTTTGCGTTTTTTGTATTATTAACATTAAGTGAGAAAAAAAGAGATGGCTGGTGAGGGAATGACTGTTTATAGCTGCTATAATGTAAATGAGAACATAAGAACTAACATTTCGCGGATGTTCCACAACATTAAATGCAACTATAAACAGACAAAAAAAAAAGTAACTAAAAATGTAATTGCTGGCAAATCACTGTGGAATAAATAGAGGATGTGCTGGTATAGGAAAATAATACATTTTTGGGTGGTAACTACAGTTGTTACCCCAAGAGACAGTAGTGAAGTGAAGTGAAGTGACTTGTGGCCAAGTGTGGTGACCCATACTAGGAATTTGTGCTCTGCATTTAACCCATCNTGGTATTGAGGGTGGCAGAGAGCGCTGGTCATTCACTCCCCCACCTACAATCCCTGCCAGACCCGAGACTCGAACCTTCAGGTTCACCTTCAGTTACAAGTCCGACTCTCGAACCATTAGGCCACAACTGAACCCAATCATAACATAGCTAAACATTACCAAAAGTTGATTCTCTAGACAGAGTTGAATTGCCAGGAATGCATTAGTGGACTTTTGACGCCAAAGTAGAAAGGATCGTACAGTAACTCTAGCTGGCGTTCACACATTACTCTATCCCAGAAAATTTGGTATTATCTACAGCTGTGTGTGTGAAAGGGGTTAAGCCAGACCCCATAATCAGGAAGAGAGTGTAACCTGATCCAGGCTTTTCTCATCATGCGCTGCTTATTCCACCGTGTCACGACTCCAAAGTCAACACTGCCACATTTTGCTCCACTTCGCCTCATTCCGATGGCATTTCAGTTTAGGATCATGTCCGAGCGTATTGAGAAAGTCGAGTCCATTAATGCAATAAAAGGGAGCAGAAATTAAAGCAAACAAAAAGCGGACAGGACGTGTCTCTCTGCGGTGACAGAAATGTTTCTTTTGGCAGCTGGCTGGAGCTGAACATTTTTACACTTTTCGCTCCATTGTTCTGCCCTGTGTAACACAAACACGGACTTTCCTGTCCGAGCCTGGCGAAGGAGCAGCGATCGCGAAAAAATAAAACAGAAGCAACACCTGAGCACATAGTGGGAATGGGAAAATGTGACCAATATCGTCACGAATCCCAAATTCCTCTATGGAAGAGGCTGTTGTAATGTAGGCCTCGTTTTTATGCTGTGCTGTAGAGATAAAATCTGTCCTATTTGGATATTTCACATATTTAAGGATCTTTCTTTTGGAGAGAAAAAGCTGCACATTAAAAAAAAACTTATAACAGGAGACGTAAGTATATTCATCTAATCAAGAATGCAGCAATATCAGATTACTGTTTTCACTGTTTTCAATTTAAAAGAAAAATCCAACCTGAGTGTCAATATTTATAATCAATATGTGATCTATGTTATTTGTGCAAAGATTGTTTAAAACATCTTTCATGAACATTACCTACACTTACATTACCCACAATGCCATTCGTCTACCTGCTGATCATTATGCAGTAGGATTTAGCCCTTGCGTCATATCTACCTAAATTTATGCCAAATGCCATAAATGTAAATGTAAATGTAAATAGAGCGATGCAGCGTCACTTTATTACCCCAGCCTCCCCAGAACCCACACTTCCTCGGCTGAAAAAGACCCAAATCCAATGCTTTAATGTTCATGCTAATACTGCTGTGAACACATCACCAACTAGCTGAGTCGAGACTGAATTTTCTGTCTTACATCTATGTTGGATTTCCCGTTAATAGTGACTGGTGAAAGTAGCTGGGAAATGGTGAGTCAGGGAAGAAGCTCTTGTCCCGTAGAAATAAATCTAAATCTTTTTTTCTTTTGGTATCCTGTCCAAATGGACATGCTGATAGACATCCTGTGGGAAAAGAGTTTTTGTGCTTGCATATAAAGACACTTCAAAAAAGCAAAACCAATATAGATCACGTTTAAAAATCAAAGAAGCGGCGTTATTAACTTTCTAGCACAGACAAAGCTTAAATACATGTTATGGTCACAGGCAGGATATTAAAATCTACTTATTTTTTTCCTTGTTAATTTTTTTCTATTGAAGGCTACTGTAGCTGGCACCCACTTGACGGATGAGTATAAACAGTTGGACAGTATCCTTAAATAATAACCCATAACCCAAACATCAGTGAATCCACTTCACTAAAATAAACCACATCCTGTGACTGTTTTAGATTTTAACACTTTGTCCTATTTGTTTACACCCAGAAGTCTATCCATCTATATAGTCAAACACATAGCGTATCATGATTTTTTTTTTTTTTTTCCTCATTGCCGACTTCTAACTCAAACTTATCATTGGCGCTCTTCTTAACATGAACTTTAAATCTAAATCTGACCCCTAAACCCTAAACCTGGCTCTAGACGGCTGTTTCAACTGGGAAAGGTTTGGGCGTGTGGACAATTTGTCCCTCTGAAGGTTTGGTGCTTGTGAAAGTGTGAAAACAGCAAGGACAGTGGGACGTGTTCGAGGTCAAGAGGTGTGACGGCTTTGTTTGTAACACCCTCAACATGTTGGCGCAGGAGTGAGATGTCTCATCACGCACCTCGAAGTCACCTTCTGTAGACCAAATGGCGCAACCTATTTTTGAAATTGTTGCCGCCCATCAGGAAAGAAAGTGCTCAGAAAAAGAGCCAGAAACCTACAATGTAATCAATGAACTAGCATAACAGAAAATAGCTTAACCCTGGAGCTAACGTTATACCATACATGAAAGCAGACTAACCTATAAATAGCATTACAGCAGAAATTTCCCTGAATTATCATAATAGTAAACCAGCTAATACAACAACTATTATTATATTAAAAAGACTCAAGATCGACAGGCTAATCCTGTTAATAAACTAGCATTAGACACACCAAAACATAAATTAAAGTATTGTAATAGTAAATATATTAACTAGCATTATACTAAACAGGTAAAAGACACAAACTAGCATAATCTAGCATCACTGTAAAAAAGCTAAATCATAAAATAGCATTTTTTAAAGATTGACCCATGTACTAGCATTGTTGATGACAATAAATTGTCTTATTGAGTATTGATATTGATATTATTTGGTTGATTTATTGTCGATATACATATACTCTTTGAGACTAACCAATAAACTAGTAGTATATTCAAGAAACCAGCAGGAATTAGCTTTACGATAAACAAGTGAATCTATATACTAACATTATAGTAAGCATAATAAGCCATGAACTGGCATCACTGCAAGCATGGTAATTCATAAACTGGCATTTTAATACATAAACAAAGAAACTAGCATAATTGTAAACATGCTACTTTCTTGGGTTTTCTATTAAAATGCCAGGTTATGAATTAGCATGCTTGCAAAGATGCTAGTATTGTAGTAAACACAGTAACTAACATAATTATAAACATGCCAATTCATAAGCTAGCATTTTAATAGTCTATGTGTCCTTGATCTGAGATTAATTTACCTCATAGAGTACTTGTTAGCGAAATCACTTGTCTGTTTGACTCCATTTCGCAGACCAGCAACTGAAAATCTAGCATTATAGTAAAGACACTAACCGAGAAAACTAGCATCAATTATTAACAGGAAGCATTATAGTAAGCAGACAAATCCACAAATTAGTATTAATGATTGGCAAGACTAAGCAGATATGAGTGTTACAGTTAGTGATTATATAATGCACAGTAAAAACTATAGTAAGTTTTTTCATGTTTATTTTTATGGCATAATTTTTAATGTGACAAAGTGTAAACTAGCGAGCGAGAAAACACATCAGCATGAATTTCTTTCCCCAAACCACCATGTCACCGGCTTTATTCAAAAAATTTTCAACAAAGCTCCTTCGGAAACAGCACCATCATGAATGCATTCAATCGAACAATTATAATTCATTCAGCTGCAATGGAACATTCTTTCAGTGCGTGAGCAACAAAACGACATTTGGACATGAACAATTCAGGAGTTTCAGAAATCAGTGACATCAACACCCGGGTCTGGGAAGAAAATAACAAATGGCCCTTTTTATGGATCTATACAAAACATAACTTAAGACATAATTTATTACCAAAAAAAAAGGCTTTAGGTAGTATTTACATTTCTGGGTAAACAAAGAGGACATGTCTGTTCTGCGCTGATTAAGAACACGACAAGATGCCAGAGGCAGCGAGATCCAGAACCACATGCAGTTTGAGGATCGGGCTAAATGTGTCAGACACCCTGATGCAGAAACAACATATGGAGGAGAACCAGCAGGAACTTGATATGCGTTATGGGATGCAGATAACATTTCTCCTGCAGCCTTACCATCAACATGCTTCTGCTGGCGTCCAAATTTATGACTCAATCTTCAGCTAACGCTGCTTTACCAGACAACCAAACTGGCTCATGATGCAAATTCGCTGAGACTTAAAGGGTCTCATTTTTCCTGAACATTCAAGCATTGTTGTCGGAATACACGCCAACAGAGCTGCTCCCATAGCCTTCTGCTTCTCCAAATGTCAAATATAATACTGTCTGTTACAGAACTAGATTTTATGGTTCTAGTTTGCTTCGAATTGTTGATAATGGCCTGAGGGAAGTTCATTTGAGATAAATCTCATCTCAGGGCAGAAAAGCGAGGCTAGATGTCCAAAAAAGGTAATATATTAGAAGATCCTGATGTTTAGTGCTGATATGTTTTCTCAAAAAAATTCTTTGTAAAATGTTAAATTAGAGAAAGGCGACGTGTTACAGTTGTTGTTTGGTCAACTTCCGTAAAGTGACGCAGTTTCAAACGAAACAAACTTAGTGTTTTCGATATTGTTAAGTATCAGGGGAGGAGAAAACAATAACACAAGAAAATATTTAGAGCAAATATCAATGCATCAATCAGAAAAATTTTTTTTTGATATATTCACAAAGTCAAAAAAAGTTCTGATTTTTAGTTGTATTGAAAGGTTACATATAGCTACCTAAAATGTTTTGCGGTTTGTTCCTTTGGACCATCTACGAGGTTTTCCTGTCTAAAATGTCCAAATTCTGTAACATATTTTCACACAAAAATTGTGTTGGGGAGGGGAGGTCAAACATTTACACTATTATCATTGAATATTAATTTTTCACCCCTTCATAGATAAATTTTGCAAGGTAAAAATATGTTTTTGTTGTCTTTAGGTATACTTTTAGATGTTTTTAGATGTTACACCTAGCAACCTTTGGTTTGATCTTCTGCTGGAACGCTTTAAGGTGTTTCGCGGGTTTATTTTCTATAACGTTAGCTTTGTGGTTTACTCAACTTGCATAACGTATTTTCAAATTAAACTCGAGGGGAGGTAAAAGATGACATTTTCTCTATAGTATGTAGCTAAACATTAGAAGTTGTTTAGAGGTGAGCAACTATCAACGCATTCAGAACGAAAACTTGTGATAATAGTCATGTGACAGGAATGTGCAACGTAACGTACGTTACAATCTAAAGAGTTTTTCAGTCTGTTCCTCGGGAGGATTTCCTTTCTAAATAGATCCAATGAGAAAGTCTTTTTTTTTAAAGAATATATGTATTAGGAAAATGTCTACAAGTAAAATTTGCGTCCCAGTGTAACAAATTGAAAGACCTTTTAATCGTATTGATTGTCACGTCGATCTAACACCGAACTTCTTCAAGAAAATAAAACAAAATTCACATCTCAATTTCTGCCTCATCTCCATTTCATTGGTTGTTGCAGATACGCAATCATTATTCTTTCTGCCCTGAGAAGAGGTTTGGAGGAGTAAAACGTAAACCTCCCATGAATGGATAATGATTATGTGGCTTTAAAGTTTTTGCCCTGATGCTGTTTTTTTTCAGGATGTAAATCTGTGGAGTTTTTTTTTTAAATTTTTTTATGTCTATATGTCTGTGCGGGTTTGGCTCCATTTTCTTCCCCTGAGCGAAACGCCGTCATGAATCGATACTGTAGCACCTCAGTCTGCCATAATGAATTAAAGCGCTGACTGGAGAGCGGAGAGAAAGTCCTAACTTCGTTCCAAGAGTCATTCATCTCTGATTCACTGGCGTGAGCCAGGAGCATGTTTCTTTTCTACAGCCAGGCTGAAACTTGAGCACAAGCTCTCAGTCGACACTTTCAGCCTCAAAGCTTTGGGTCCCTGACTGATACAAATCACACGGCGTCCATGTTTTAGAAGCAGTAATTCCCCAACCCAGACGGTGATTCGGACCGTTCCGGGGGCTTTTGGGGCTCCTGGACGGTTGGAGGCTTCGTTCCAAGAGTCGTTTATCTCTGATTCATTTATTATGAGCAATCAAGCTCTCAATTGAGACCTTCTTTTTCAGTCTTGGATGAGGCTCAAAGGTTCTGATTAGTTCAGACTTTGTAATAAACGTTGGCCGGGCTCTGGGGCTCCATTTCCTGGACGATGTAGACCGGGTGGCCGTAATCCCCGCTCACCTTCTCGTAATGGGGACAGTAGTAGCTGTCGGAGGCTCGCAGCGGGAAGATGATGTCGCTGCGCTCCGAGCCGTTGTTGTTGTTGCTGCGTTTGGGGATGGGGTGAAGCGCCAGTGGGGCCGAACACTGAGCCGAGTGCTTGCTGCGGCGCCGGCGCGCGAACACCACCAGCACCACGATGACGAGAACCACCAAGACAAAGGCTCCCGAGGCCACGCCGGTGAACAGGGCTACCTCGGAGCCAGACATGCCCACAGATTCGCCACTTTTTCCGTCTTGTTCTAAGGGGAAAAAAGGTAGTTTGTAAATGTACAGCTAGTTCATAAATAAAATAGTCTAATGTTATGCACTAATCAGAGATTGGGTCTCGAATTGTGGTTTTTTTCATAGTAGAAAGATTTTGTTGCTCTGTTGGCTGTTACAGCGTAATAGCACGGCTCGGCTTACTAGGCATGCAGTCTTTATGTTCTGTTTGGGGTTGTTTTAAACACGTACACATTTTTCCAGCATGAAACTTTACACATTTGGCTCGTATTTTCCAGTTCTGTAGTGGTACAGGCAGGACTCCTGAGTAACGCAGCAGAAAAGCGTTCGCGCTATCGTCCGGAGATCACAGGTTTGAATCCTGACAATACCACAACCACCCGTGTGTGAGAGGGACGGCATACAGGGACAACAGCCAATCAGGGGCGTGCCTCTGAGCTCATGTACAGTGTGCAGAAGAGGAGACTTTCACCTTTTTTTTTGTCTTACTCCTTCTTGCCCTTTATTCTCTTTCTATAAATAAACACCTTTTTTGTCTTTCTCTTCTTCTCTTTTCTCTATTTCTCCCTCAGCCTCACTTTGTTTCTTTCCTTATCTCACCATCTCTCTTTGTTCATGTTTGTTTTTCCCTTTTTTTTTTCTTTTCTCTGTCTCTCTCTCACTTTCATCTCCCTCTTTTCACTCTCTTTTTTCTACATTTTTACTTTTTTCTCTCTTTGCTGTCTCACCCTGTCTTCTCCCCATTTTTTTCCATTTCTCACTCCCTTTTCTCTTTTTCTATGTCTCACCCTCTTTTCTGCCTCTGTTTCTTCCTCTATTTCTTACTGTCTCAACAAAGGAGCTCGAGAATCATCTCACTCCTCACTAATGAATATGATTATTTTTAAAAATGATAATTAAAAAAAAAACATACGTAAATTGTGAAAAAAATGTGTTCGTCGGTTTTCGTTCGATTTACGGTGAAACAAAAGTCCACTGGGGTTATATTTCTGTCATTACTGTTTATATTGATTGTTGTTTTCAAATCGATAGTGTGTTGTAGTAGGTATTAAGTCTGCGTCACCAGGGCAGATGGTCAGGGTTATGACGCCGAACGGAAAAACACGCACTACGTACCGACTTTGCCGAGCACGTCATTGTCTTTGCTGGAGGTGCTCTGGTGGTCGCTTTCGGAGTAATTGGGAAGTTCTTTCGCAGAGACTGTGTCACTAGGACCTGAAATAAACACACACACACACACACACACAAATATACACACACAGATTATAATTTATGAGCATGACAAACTGCCTCAATAACTTTAAGACACAAAAAAAAGAGGCTGGGGAGAAAACGACTGTTTATACAGGAACTACCTAACAAATGTAACACTAAATGGATAAAAGACGTCGGTATGTTGTGTAATTCTTTATCCCAGCTCTGGTGTTGGATTGGTCGACTTCCAAGGTCTCTGTCCCCCTCTCTACATTACTTAACCGAATTTTCTCCTCCTTTTCCTGTCGGCCACGTCGTACAGGAGGCGACTGCACATGACATTTCAATTACACGCTGAGAGGTGGCTAACACACACACACACACACACACACACACACACACACACACACACACACACACACACACGTCCTGAACAGGTGACAGAAGTGATAATAATATGAGCTATTGTTCATGTGTTATAGTGACGTACCACTTCATAACTGCACTGTATTACTCTGTGTGTGTGTGTATATATGAGTGTGTGTGTGTGTGTGTGTGTGCGTGTGTGTGTGTGTGTGTGATGCCTGAACACAAAAAAAAGCCAAATGGCCTGCAGCAAAATGGGGCATGTTGGGCAAAAAAGCTCCATTTGTCTCTCTGCGTTTTCACTTTTCTGTCTTTCTTTACTCCTCTTTTTTGTTTCTCATGTCTCGTTTTTTTTCCCCTCCCACTTCTGCTTTTCTCTCTCTTTCTCTCTCTCACTCCTTCCGTTCTTCATTTGACTCACCCTCGTTATGACACTCTTCTTTCTCCCACTTTATCTATTTTCACTTCATCTCCCACTCTTCTATTTCTCTCTTTCTGTCTCTCTTCTCTCTCCATTCCTTTGCTTATGTGTCTCACCATCTCAAAGAAGTACAAGTGGAAGAAAACGGTGGAGGACAGGAAAAAGGTAAAGAGGTGAGAGAAAAGAAAAAGAGGTGGGGTTCTTTCTGTCTCACCGTCTTTTCTCTTTCTTTACATCTTTCTCTCACTCTCTTTTCTCTCTTTCCTCTATTTCCCTTCTTCAGTTTCACTCACATTCTCTTTCTTCATTTTTACGTCTCTTCTCCTACTCCTTTCTTCCTTTTAATTGATTCTGATATTTTTTGTCTCACTCTCTTTTCTCCATCTTTTCTTTCTGTCTCACCCTTCTTTCCCAGTCTCCATTTTTTCTTGTCTTACTCTGTCGTTTTTTCCCCTTTCTTGTCTCTGTCCTTCTCTCATTCTTGGTTCTCTCTCAGCCTCACTCTCCTCTCCTCTCTCTGTTTCTTTCCTCATGTCTCACTCTTTCCTCGTTCTCTTTCTGGATTAGTCATTCTCCTTTCCTTCTTCCTTTCTCCATTTTCCATGACTCACTCTCTTTTCTCCTTTTTTCTCCACGTCATCTTTCAGTCTCACGTTCAGTCTCGTCCTTTCTCAGTGTCCACTCATGTCTTTCTTCCCACGCCTTATCTTCCTCTCACTGTCTTTCCTCCATGTTATTCCTTAGGCCCCACTATTTTCTCTCTTTCTTTCTGTTTTTCTGCATCTGTTCTTTTTTTATTTTTCTAGCATCTTACTGAAGAAGACATGACATGTGACACTCACGCTGTCCCACTCGGAGCACAAGCTTCATGGATTTGGTTTTGCACACGCCGCCCTCCATGTTGTCCAGGCCTTCTAACGTGCTGTTCGACGTAGCTGGAGGGAAAAAAGAAAAACAACAAGAGAAACATTTTAGAGTAGAAAGATTATGAGCAGGCTAAACTGGTGGCCCTGTTCTCTGTGCATTAACGAGTGTGTGTGTGTGTGTGTGTGTGTGTGTGTGTGTGTGTGTGTGTGTGTGTGTGTGAAAAAGAGAGAGAGTGGGCTAAACTGGTGGCCCTGTTCTCTGTGGATTAACGAGTGTGTGTGTGTGTGTGTGTGTGTGTGTGTGTGTGTGTGTTAAAAAGAGAGAGAGTGGGCTAAACTGGTGGCCCTGTTCTCTGTGCATTAACGAGTGTGTGTGTGTGTGTGTGTGTGTGTGTGTGTGTGTGTGT
>CM074970.1:2431359-2451359 GCA_037577455.1 Pangasius macronema
AAAGAAAGAAAGGATGGAGAACTACTTTTAGCACAATTACGATTCTTAGCTATGAACAATTCACCGCATTCATAAACGCTTATAAACACTCAAGTGTGCTGATGTCGTCTAAAAAGTCTGCCCACCTAGGGAACTAGCACATCCACACACCCAAGCCCATCCCCAAACCACTTATAACACACACATCCATCAAGAACATTTAGGTCAGATATCCCCGGCCCCAAGGCGGCATGCTGAGCTGCCTAAAAAAAATCCTGTCAAAGTGACCTGGCGATTTGGGGCGTACAAATCTTTCCTTTCACACTGAGACAGCGTTAGGGTGGACATGCGCTAGTCCTCAAACACACACACACACACACTCCATCTCATAAAACATCAATAGACTAGCAACAAAATATACATTTCCAAATGGTAAAAGTTTTAATGTATAGCGGACAAAACTTCTGCCTCGACTGTTTCTGCAAAACCATGACAATGTTGTAAACTATGGTAAAGGTTTACTCAGTGACCACGATATGCAGCTACTTTGATGCACCATGCTATGCATTTCACCACCACCCAGCTGTTTCCCATAACTTTGCTAATCATTATAATCATTATAATTACTCTGATTGCTGTTCTTGGTAAAAGCTTAATGCAGCCAAGCAGCTTTGGCAAGCCTGAACTGAATTCATCATTGGACTGAATTGGCTAAATTGTTAGCATGCTCACGGAAGAACAACAAACCATGAATACCTGCTAACGTAAATGTTAGCATGCGCCAAAACGAATTGGGCTGAACTGAATTAAAAGGTGGCAAAGTTGTTAGCATGCTTAGAGAAAACGTACAAAGCTTGCACGTGTTAACATAAATATTAGCATGCTTGTCAATGGCTTTCCTTATACAGGGATCCTGGTAAGCCTAGTAAGCCTGGGATTAATTTAAGTGCACTCAGCGCCAGAAACAGGATAAGCCATTCTTGGATAAGTCTGCAGGAAAGATCGGTGGTGTGTTATGATCTTGAAGATGCTCCTCAACCCTGTTGTTTATCAGTTGAGAACTGAAGTACAAGTCAACCATGACTTACTACTGCTGCAATTCAGGCTGACACAGACCTACAGCAGTTTTTAATTTTGGCTCACAGAGACTAGTGCAAGTGTGTAATCTACAGATTTGGGCAAATTAAATTTAAGCCTCTTTTTGATCACCCTTTTAATACAACTTTTAATGTAATTTAAAGACATTAGGAAAATTTAAAACCATCAGCAATCATTGACTGGTGCTAATGTTGTTGCCTCTGAGAAAACTTTGTCTGTATTGCAAGGGGTTTCGGAAAATGGTGCGCAAATGTAGTAATCACTGAATATTGGAGAAAATCTAACAGAGTGGGCAATGGCGAGGTAAAGAAAATGTATCATAGCAGGTAAAGCTGAGGTAAAAAGTCCACAAATGTGGGTAAAGCTGAGGAGAAAAAACTAACAAAACAGGCAAACCTGAGGAGAAAAATCTAACAAAGTGGTAAAAAAGGTAAACAAAAAAAGTTTTACAAAGCAGGTAAAGCTGAAATGCACTATCTAAGTAAGTGCGTAACACTTAGGGGGGGAAAAATCTAACAAAGTGAAGAAAGCTGAGGTAAAATATCTAGCAAAGTGGGTAAAGTTGAAGTAAAAATCTAACAAGGTGAATAAAGCTGAGGTAAAAATCTAAGCGGGTAAAGCTGAGGTAAAATATCTAACAAAGTGAGTAAAGCTGAGGTAAAACATCTAACTAAGTGNCTAAGTGGGTAAAGCTGAGGTAAAACATCTAACAATGTGGGTAAAATTGAGGTAAAACATCTAACAATGTGGGTAAAGTTGAGGTAAAATGTCTAAAAATGAGGGTAAAGTTGAGGTAAAACATCTAACAATGTGGGTAAAGTTGAGGTAAAACATCTAACAATGTGGGTAAAGTTGAGGTAAAATGTCTAACAATGTGGGTAAAGCTGAGGTAAAACATCTAACAATGTGGGTGAAGTTGAGGTAAAACATCTAACAATGTGGGTAAAGTTGAGGTAAAACATCTAACAATGTGGGTAAAGTTGAGGTAAAATGTCTAACAATGTGGGTAAAGCTGAGGTAAAACATCTAACAATGTGGGTAAAGTTGAGGTAAAATGCCTAACAAGGTTTGTAAACCATCTAACAAAGCAGGTAAACCTGAGGTGAAAATATAACAAAGTAAGCAGAAGTGAGGTAGACAGACAGACAGACAGACAGACAGATAGATAGATCAATAGATCGATAGATCGATAGATCTGAATAGGACATAGCTGAAAAGGCCAATCCCAGGAAACAGGCAAAGCTGAGGTAAAATATTTCCCAAAGTGGGCAAAACTGAGTTAATAAAAAAATCTAAAGCTGAGGTAAAAAGGTTGCTTCAACAAAGGTAGATTTTTTTGTGTGGGGATGTATGGTAACCTCCAGGTGACATACAGGCATCACTATTTTTGTCAGTGAAACAATGTAAATGAATACCTCTGATGCACACAGCATTACAGGGCTAACATATTAAAAACCTCAGGGGAGAAAACAAAAATTTAAGACTTTCTAGGGCCTTAAATTAATTCAATTAAATGTAAGACTTGTGTAAGAAGCCGCACATAACCTGTAATCAGATGCGTTTGGCTTGCTACACACAGATGATGTGATAGTCTACGCCTTGTAGGAACTTGAGGCCCCACAGGGCTGAACAAAAATACCAGACTGAGCCGTGGATTATTTTGCTAAGTGCGCACAGAGCCAGAAATGCAGGATGAAGCCATCCTTCAAGTAAGAAACAGTCGAGATATCTAGTGAATCAATGTGACTTGTGCTATAACCTTGAAGATGCTTCTCCACTCATCCGATGAGTTACTGATGAACCTATGAATATCTGATGAATAGCAGATGGCCAATGAAATGTCTCCAAGATTAAAGAACACATCCAATCATTTTGTCGTGTTGCTACTAGACATTTAAAATGGCCCGGATGTCTAAAAACCTAGTCATACAAAAGAAACGCTTATCACAAATCAGAAGATTTGTCAGACGTAGGTCTAATCAGCCAGATTTGGCTTGCTACGCATGGATGATGTGGTGGTCTTCGGCTTGGAGGAAATCAAGGCCCCACAGGTTGGGGCTCAACAGAAATACCAGGCCGAGCCTTGGATTATTTTGCTAAGTGCACTCAGAGCCAGAACCACAGGATGAAGCCATCTGGAGCATCATGCCCATTCAAACTGAGGGGGCACACACATGCTCCCTCAGATTTTTCAAGCTCGGTTCATTGCTGAGTCCAGTGAGCAAGCTAACTCGGTGCTATCACTATAATAAATAGACTTATAACTTGCCCAGTTTTATCATAATTAACAGGCACAGGTAATTTGTCAATCTTCATTAAAACTGTCACTTTCACGTTATTTCACATTNTTGCCAACTTGCATTCAACACCTTAGCCTGGAATTGATGTTTTGAGCTAATCAGCAGATTTGATCATATATTTGGTATGGTACTTACAGATGACGTGGTAGTCTTTTCCTTTGAGGAACTCGAGGCCCCACAGGTTGGGGCTGAATTCCTGGAACTTGAAGGTGAACTTGACGTCTTGGTCGGGCTTGTCGCAGTTCAGTAGCGTCACGTTTCCCTTCGCTACTCTGCAGCTCTCGAGTTGCTCCTGTGTGACCAGGTACACACGGAAATATTCAATGCGGGTACTCGCGCTCTGCCCCGGCCTGAGTCTGGGACACACAATGTCCATTTTGTCTCCGATCTGAGGGTACAGGGTGATGCCTTTGCCGGGTACGAACCTGGAAAATGACAATAATATTGAATATCGTATGTAAGTATGTAGCTGGTGATTGTTTCTAGAAGTGTTTCCACGCATAGTTAAAGGGTCTGTAGTTAATGCCCACCACCTAGTTAAACTGTTGAATGAAATTGTCAAGCAATGATTTCAGATTGCTAGAAATCTGAAAGCTGCAAGTGAAAATCCCACTGGGGCAACAGTCACTTGTCTGGAACCTTCACTCTCTCGGGAATCAAAATTTAGTATCGGTCAATTAGCACTTCATTTTTTATTCAGACATCCCCGTCCTGTGTCTGTTTCTCCTCCAAGCACTAAACAACTGCCAGGGAAAAACCAAGACGATGAACTACAAGTGACGTTAGCTCGCGTATAATTTGTGTCAGCGCTTAGCCACAATGTGCGCCAGCATTTTCCTGAAAGGGAACTCCTAGAAACGAGACAAGATGCTGTGGATATGAAAGCGAATTGTAACGAGAATCAAATACAATTTCCAAGAAGGCTGGTGTAACTAAGGCAAAACTGATGCACGGTGAACCAAAATGATGTAATGCATGTCTGTTTACAATTTCATATGGAGGGACAAAAAAAAAGTGTGGTGGCGGAAGAAAAGTTTTTTTTCTCCTTTACTTTTTCTTATGATCCACCAAAGCTCTTGAGCTGAATCAGCTGTGTAGGACCAGCTGAGGATAAATGCAAGTTCTAGAAAAACAAGAACAAAGAAGTGGGCTCTAGAGTTGATTTGACATGGCTTAAGAGATCTGAGTGTCTTCATTAAATTAATTATCGAACGGCTAAAACACTCCTGAGAAATCCGACTCCAATTAGAATAGCCATGATCAATCACATCAGTTAAGCAGGAATGTGAACAAGTCTGAGTTATGTAGTCCTGTCCAAACACTGGGCTTTAAAGAGGAGCTTTGGTACACACTGATTAAAATGCTTAACCCAAATCCACTCAAGGCACTGACCCTCGAGACTGTTACGAGCTAGTGGTTTCAAACAAAGCAAGCCAGCCTTTGTTTTCCTCCAGGAGGAAGCCTTGTGCTGTAAACCAACCAGCGAATGACGCCATGCAATTTCCCTCCTCTGATTCAGACTTTTTTGTCCTAAACCAAATTAGAAAGTAGCCATATAACAATTATGGGAGCGCTTCAGAAACCTGTGATTTGCAGTCCTATAAATCCATAGGGGTCTCCTTCGCTTTCTCGCGTTTTCATATTAAAAAGCATGCAAACCATTAGCATTCCTTTCCTCTCGGATTCGCAGGTGTGGATTGCACCCTAAACATTTCCATTTAGGGAACGTGACACGGGAGTGCACCCATACGCCGCATAGACATCTGTTTCCTTTCTGATGGCATTTCCTAGACTAACGAGACCGATTAGCTACGAGCTTAATTCGGCCAGGGCGATTCAGGCTCTTACTGCTAAAACGATACGTTCAAACCAAACGGCCTGGTTTTGATTTTATGCAATTGAGTCACAAGATGTACTTCACTAGAGTGCGTTTGCTTAGACTGTCATGTCTTTTTTAATGAATTCGGTTGTTCTCTATACTTATATTTATCAATTATTGAATATACCATAATCAACATACAATATTGTTGGGCATGTCAAAAATATTGACACTCCCCTTGTGCTCCTTTTAGGGGTAGTTTAAATTTAAAACCTTAAAGTTTGTCCTCCTGGGGAAATCTAAATGTTGAAAGAAAGAGAAGAGAACCCTACACTCAAGTGTTTCAAATCAGAAAGAGTGCCAAGTAGAATGCCTTTAGAAAGCTAGGAACTATTCAACAAACCCTTAAGGAGAGAGTTTTTGGCAGCATTTGTGAGATTTTTAAAAAAAATAAAAAAAGCACCCATATTTTGGACAAAATTGTCAGCACATGAGACTGCTCCTTGTCACAGAAGACAATCGCATAATTCCATCCATCGACAAAAAATGTAGAGTCCATATATAAGATAATCCAATGGTGGACTGAATTCTTAGAAATGTGATAAAATACAAAATTTAAATTGAAATAATATGAATAATTTTAATATTGGCTAGGAATGAGTGATATGATAGAAATATCATATTGCAATACTTAAATACATGATATCTTCTTAATACATTATATGTAATATAATAATTAGTTTTGTTGAGGCATTGTACATGAAAAAAAACAAATTGTGATATTCAAAAATTAAAAAAAAAATGGAAAAGTAGCATTCTGACTCTACTACTAGCATTAACTAGTATAGTATTAGACTTATAAAATCACTGATGTTTATTCCTCAGAAAAGTGTATTATGATGTCAGTATATCGCAATATTGACACTGTAACCTATCACCTGTACTTGACATGTAGTTCTGTGCAGTAGTGCATACTGTATTGTTTTGTGTGTTGCACTGTACGCTGGGGGGTCAATATTTTAACCCACTGTGTAGAAAAGATTCCGAACCTGTCGTAAGCAATTTTTTACCCATTTTAAGAGCCCATAAAACAAACAAGACTGACAGACTCCCACTTTTTAAGGCCCACGTGCATCCTCGTAAAACCATCGGGAGCTCGGCGCAGACACACAGACACACACAGAAAAGAAAGAAAGGGAAAAAAGGCTGGTTTTGCTCTCCTGAGGGTCCCTGGGAAGTCAGGAAGCATTAGCGCCCCTCCTTCACCCCCCTGCGGCTTTAACTCTAACTGTGCTATACAGACCTGACCATGTGGAGAAACGGGGGGTGGCGGGGGGGTTGGTGGTGGAAGGATTGATCTCTGAACCTTGAGAGCCTTTTGTCTCTAAAGCCCCGTGACAAAAGAGTTCCTGGAGCTCATGAAAACAGAATGCAGGGATTTTCGGGGGGATTGTTTTAATAACAAAAACTTATCCCGATCTTAAGCTGGGTTAGTCCCAACCCTTTCGTCCTCACTTTATTTGACAGCCTAATTACCGGAAAATAAATTAATCCAAAAAATCTACGCAGCAGGATCTCTCCGGCTAATAAAAACGCTTATTTTAATCCTCAGATTTTTAATGTCAGTCAGATATAAATACGGATTCAGTTTTGGGGTCCAAATGGGCAGCTTGATGCCACCTCCAAGGGTTTTATGGTGCGAGCAAACCTTGCCAGTTGAATGGAGAAAGTAACTACTGAAGCCTTTATTTGGCCTCATAATGACGCGTCGTAAAAGTGTCGTAAAATCGAAACAGTCGCTGTATTTTTCTTCACTCGACACCTAGGGATATTTCACTTGATGGAGCAAACAGATGGTCAGAATTATGGGACTGCCTTCCCCAACGAAGGACACATGCCATGCTACCTTCAAATTTGCCCAAAATAAGGAACCTGAGGAGACAGCTGGCCTTATGTGGCCTTCCGAATTGGACACGGCCTATCTAGGCAGCCACATGGAAAGCACAGGGTGCCAGTATTATGGCACACCCATGAGAGGCATATCATATAACTAATTACTGGCCAAAGCACTTAGTGTCATTTTTGGTGTTAAAGTCATTCATAATGTGTAGGATTGATTGGAAATCTGTATGATGCAATTTCACGTACCATTTTTGGATACTATATTGGCGTAAGTGAAGAAAAATCCTATTTCATAAATTACTTATTCCATATGTTTAGTCTTATATGGGCTTCCATCCAAAGAAATATTGTTAATTGTTGAGTATTGTATAGTATCAACTTGTTAGAGACATTTGGGGAGAAAAAAATTCCAATACATTTTCAAGCAACTCGCAAAACAATCCCAACTAATTATCGTTATCGTTGTCGTAATCGTACTGAGTGTTATTTAACTACAATTATTATTGATCTTAGTTAAATCCTGAAACATTAGTATTCAATGTGAACTGGGTATTAAACATTGATATAAACCAGAACGTTTGTGTTTAAAAGTGTGCATGACTTCAGTATAGTTGTATCAACCTTTAGCAGATGGTTTTCATTTGTTTTAAATGGAAAATTATGTTCTTCGTGATAGACACTACTTTATGACTTCATAAAGTGACTCATATCAAACTCACTTTTATGTTTGAGGTGTTTCAGGAAATACACAATAAAATGAACATCTTCACAAAGAAGTATCCATGACAACAATATCATGTATACATCATATAACTTATGATCGGCCATCTTAGACCATTCCTAATGCATCTTAATTCCTTCTTATATGATATAAATCATAATATAATGGTGTTTGCAGAATTTTGGGTGTTGTAAATGTTTGTATGTCAGTAAAAAAAAAAGCAGCAGGTTACATAAGAGACACTTTTCAGACAGAAATACGTAATGAAGCCTGCTGGGTTTCGCTCCAAAAATAAGATCGTTCACACTGTCAGTTTCAGAGGTCTTCTTGACACCGACGAAGACGTTCTACGAGTCATTGTGATACAGCTCATTCACTTATAAAACTGCACAAACTGTACCTGAGACTACTTTTTTTTTAAAGCGAAAGATCTTCACACCAAATATTAACTTTGTTTCATAGAAACATTTAATTCCATTATTTTTAAGGCATCTCTGCTCTACAGCATTTCTTTACATGCGCCTAAGACTTTCGTACAGTACTGTGTGTGTGTGTGTGTGTGTGTGTGGACATTTTATTAGTTAAAGGAAGTTATAAGGAGGATAAATGCATCTGATTTTGACCATTCCCTGAATTATTTATGAATTTATGATCTAAAATGAGCATAGCATATATATACAGATGGATTATTATAAAAACCGGATTGAGACTCACTTTGTATTTGATGTGTTCCAGTAAATGGACTCTAAAATCGTGGACATGGAGAGTTTGAGTTTGCACATGAGGAGGAACAGCGCGAGCAGAGTTTTCCACATCAGATCCATGATGGTGTGAAATGGGATTACAGGTCAATCCCGGGATTATCAGCCTGACAAGTCAGTAAATAACGGTAATCACCAGCTCAGGAGCTGAAGTCGGATTATTTCAGATATACAACATGCAACAAAAACAACAAAAACAAATGAAAATTCCGCCAAATCCCGTCCTTGCTTCTTGATCCAGTTTGTTTCCTCTTTATAAACACCTCTGTAAATAATCCAGGTCCGACTTTCTTTCTTTTGTTCACAGCATCCTCTGATCTTCTGTTCTGACGCGTTAAAAATAATAAAATAACAGTTCTTCTACGCTGACATGATCAGAAAAGAAAGAATGGTAACGCTGTTGGAAATGCTCGTTTCTTGGCAGAACAGACCGCTGCGCGCGCACTTCACACCGCCGCCGGTGCGTTAACGCTTTTAACTGATGTGCGCTGAGAGCCGGCCATAACCACGCCCACTGCCAACAGCATCTGGGGCGGGTGACGAAGGACTTTACCCGCCCCGAATCTGACAGGAATGAACGTATACTCTACATTATTGATATGTTTAGATTACAATCGAGTCTATCTGTCTGTCTATCTGTCTGTCTGTCTGTCTGTCTTCTATTCCTTCCTTATTTAGGTTATTTGTCTTATTTTCTTTCTTTCCTTCCTTCCTTCTTTCTTTCTTTGTTTCTTCCTTACTTTGGTTTCATCTTTATCCTTTGACTGACTATCTATCTATCTATCTATCTATCTATCTATCTATCTATCTATCTATCTATCTGTCTGTCTGTCTGTCTTCTATTCCTTCCTTATTTAGGTTCTTTGCCTTATTTTCTCCCTTCCTTCCTTCCTTCCTTCCTTCCTTCCTTCCTTCCTTCCTTCCTTCTTTCTTTCTTTCTTTCTTCCTTACTTTGGTTTCATCTTTATCCTTTGACTATCATTAGATAGATAGATAGATAGATAGATAGATAGATAGATAGATACTATCTATCTATCTATCTATCTATCTATCTATCCTATTCTTTCCTTATTTGGGTTCACTGTCTTATTTTCTCTTTCTTTCTTTCTTTCTTACACTGTTTTCATCTTTGCCGTTTGACTATCTATCTATCTATCTATCTATCTATCTATCTATCTATCTATCTATCTATCTATCTATCCTATTCCTTCCTTATTTGGGTTCACTGTCTTATTTTCTCTTTCTTTCTTTCTTACTTTGGTTTCATCTTTTTCCTTTGATTATCTATCTATCTGTCTATCTATCTATTCCTTTCTATGTGTGTGTACACACACACACACACACACAGTATGTATGTGTGTGTGTATATATATATATATATATAGATAGATAGATAGATAGATAGATAGATAGATAGATGGATAGATAGATAGTATATATGTGTGTGTGTGTGTGTGTGTGTGTGTGTGTGTGTGTGTGTGTGTGTGTGTGTGTGTGTGTGTGTAAAGTAATATGTGTGTATGTACAGTAGGTACAGTATGTGTGAAACATTTATAGGTGAATTGTAACACAAATTTTTCCACAGAATCCATGAGGAGCGCAGACCTGAGCGGTCATCCTTATGAAGCAGTGACTGCTTGTGTCAATTTTAATCACTCGTTCAAATTTGTTCTTGGAAAAAAAATAATAAACTCCTCTAACTTCTGCCTGATGTATGGGTGAGAAAAAAGCAACCAACTGCTAGAAGAGCTGAAAGAGAACGGCTCTAATGAATTTACTGCCTGCTTTATTTGTCTGTTTCTTTAGTGTAAACCTCTTCCATTAGAGAGTCTGATTGGGACCATCCTGTCTGCTTCAGGATCAAACAAGCTCACACACACACACACACACACACACACACACACACACACACACACACACACACACACACACACACACGCTGAGAACAAACGGCTAATGTTTGTGTATTGGCAGCGCGTGCTCTAATCCCTGAGCTCTGATTGGCTAGGAAGATGAGACTCAGACTGCTAACACACACACACACACACACACACACACGCGCGCGCGCGCAGTAGTGTATTTAACTAAATCTCATTAGCGGGTGTTTCATTATTAGCGGCGTGGAGGAGGAATCGATGCGGATTCACTCCGCCTCTCCACATCCTCTCACTGCTCGAGCTGTGTATTGTGGCCAAAAATAAATCTCTGCTGTTCTGGAGCCAAACCGGAAATGATGTAATGTGTAGAAACGTCTGAGAATTGTGTATGAAAATGCACTATGACGTCACAGGAGAAATGACTTATAATGGTTTATGTCATGATCCCTGCTTTTTCTTTCTTTCTTTCTTTCTTTTTTCTGTCTTTCTCTTCTTTCTTCTTACTTTCTTCATTTTCTCTTTTTAATCTTATATATAAAGTAAAAAAAGAAAGTATTTTTCTTTCTTTTTTATTTATTTATATATTGTGTATATATATATATATTGTTTTTGCTCTTTCTCTTTCTTTCTTTCTTTCTTTCTTTCTTTCTTTCTTTCTTTATTTTTATATTTTAATGCATTCTATATTACATATATTTTAAATATTTTTATATTTCAATTTTGATCTCTCATTCTCTTTCTTTCTTTCTTTCTTTTTTATATTTGTATATATTAAATATTATATATATATATATTACATTTTATATATTTTATATTTTATTTTTTATTTTTACATTATCTTTTCCCTTTCTTAATTAAAAAAATATACATTATATTATATTTACATTTTTCTTTTCTTCTTTCTTTCTTTCTTTCTTTAAATATAAATGATTTTTAATATATAATGTAAAATATATATAAAAAATAAAAATGTATTAGAAAGAAAGAAAGGAAAACTTAAATCTTTTACAAATATTTTTATAAATTATATATTATATTAATTTTTTTTTAATTTCTTCTCTCTTTCTTTCTTTGTTTCTTTCTTTGTTTCTTTCTTTCTTTCTTTCTTTCTTTCTTTCTTTCATCCCAGCTCATTTCAGTCATTAGCTATTCGACTCTTTAGTTTTTGATAGGTTTGAAACATATGCGTTGTTTAAATGTATCCTTCCCAAAGCTTCGAGTCTTATTTCATTGATCATACTTTCAGCTCCTTTTACAAATCCAACAAGAGCTTTTAGCAGAATCAATATCTCCTAATGGGACGATGGCAGAACGTCACCTCTTTGATTTTTGTCTAAATGCTGCCCACTTGAGGACAAGTTTCCTGTTACAGCCTTCAGCAAACTGGAAGTAGGCTGAACGAAACGTACCATTTTTCGTAGTGTGTTGTGGTGTTTGGGATGTTGTGTTAGGACTGGGTTTCTAAAGTCTTATAACAACATACATATAACAACCATTTTGATCAATAGACCTTGTGGACGCTCATTTCTACTGTCGTTAGCATGAGGTTTTTAAGACTGATGAGTCTGTTGTTGAATATGATACAAACCATTGCATATTAGTTTATTTAATAAATGTACTCTTATTGTTGATTCTTGTGTGTGGTGGTAAAGTGTGTGTGTGTGTGTGTGTGTGTGTGTGTGTGTGTGTGTGTGTGTGTGTGTGCCCCAGCTAGCAGTCAGGACTCGTAAAGCTTGCTTTGTGACATTTTGAGAAATAGTTAAGACTCCTGCTTTAAAAAATACTGCATTGCCTTAATAGGACTTGGCCTAATGGTTCCCATTAAACATGTTTTCATCAATATCTAATTGTTTTAATGGTTCGAGGATGCACTCATTCTTGCAGTTCAGTTACAGGTTTGGGATATATTCCGGGTTTAATTAAGTGAATTGTTGTATCGTAGTGAAATACTGGCCTGTCTAGATACCAAGACTGCCAGGCTCCCATGGTGCACCTTCAAATAGTTTTAGACAAGAATAAAATATGCTTAAAATCAGTCACTGGTCATATCTGTGGGAGCTTTCTTTTATTATACTATTATGGAAAATAATTTCCAAATGTTTCTCATATTATCATCGGGAAAACACAGCCTCACACAGCCCTCTAAAAATTGTGCGATAATTCATTTCAGACAAAACTGCACCATTTACACTGTAAGTCCAGAGTGTTGGTTATAATACCTGAATAATGACAGACAGCCATTATGGAGTAACTGGGGAGATAATAATAAAATAAACAGGTTATTTAACCTGTGTGATTGATTTCAGTTCAGGTACAAGGTCAGACGGTGGCGCTAGAGAGCCACACAGCCAGGACAACGCTCCACAGCGTAGCTGCGATGCTCGTAGCCGCCGCACGGACGTAGGTTTTATCGTGAACGTACGTGATGATGGACAGTGCACCCTGATACGCCTCCTCACACGTGGGCTGGATCTGGTCCTCTGGCAGCAAGAAGCCACTCTGGCCCTTATCACGCAGCTCGAACGTGAAGGAGAACGGGATGCCGATGAGACGTGCAAAGTCACGAGATGAGCCCGAATTGGGGTCTGAAAGATACAAGGAAAATATGGCAGAAAAAAATTTTATTTTCCCAACTTAGGATAATATCTAATAGGTTGTAAGACAAGAACTGAAAAAAAAATATATATATATATCAGATGGTACTAACAATAAAAAACTAAATGCAGGAAAATAACATAACTAAAAACATGATCTGGAAATTTTTTCAAAAAAAAAAAAAAAAGAAAACAAAAAAAACATATAAACCCACAGCTAAAAGTGATGTAAAGGATGAAAATTTGTAACTAGAAACAAAATCTAAAAATTTCCTATCAAAGTAATTCTAAAACTGGAATATATATTTTTAATGAGTAATGGTAATTTTTAAAAATGTATCCCTGTATCTTTAAAAAAAAAAAAAAAAACCTGAAAGAAATTCTGATAAAACAGTCAAAGAACAGGAGTCGTTCTTTTCAACATACAAAAAAGAAAAATTTAATTAATAAAATAAAACAAAAAATATATAAAAAGGTTTAAGTAAAAAATGTTACCAAGTCTTAAATCAGGACTGAAAAAAATTTGTAATCGTTACGAACATCTTAACCACCTAAACATTAATTTTGCATAAAATATTAGAAATTATGTTCCATGTATCTAAAATAAAATAATAAAATACATAATGAATAAATAAATAAATAAATAAATAAATAAATAATAGGTTTGGAAAAAACAAATAATGATAAATAATAATTAATAAATAAATAATTCTTTAAAAAAAAAAAAAAAAAAACCCTGTAATGAAACCCTGGAGTTAAATCATGTTAAAAATAAAGAAATAAAAAATATAATGTGAAAAAAAAGGAAATGAGATCAAACTCACACAGCACGTTAGGAGGCGTTCCCACTGTGTAGTCCATTCCGTGAACAGCTTTAATGGCCTCCGCTGCAGCCAGACCCACTTTCATCTATCACACACACACACACACACACACTCAGGTGCAGTTTAAACAACAAATTCTCTGAGTCTTATCAGATTTCTTTAATGCTACCACATGATAAGGTGAGAAAAAAAATGGCGGCTCTCACCAGC
This sequence comes from Pangasius macronema, assembly GCA_037577455.1. Lineage (NCBI taxonomy): Eukaryota > Metazoa > Chordata > Actinopteri > Siluriformes > Pangasiidae > Pangasius > Pangasius macronema. Next base: position 2,445,445 of record CM074970.1, read on the forward strand.
TCATCTTCATTGGGGGCAGAGATGTTGGGGTGCCCGTAAGGCAGCAGGAGCAGCTGACCGTACGAATGGATGGTGAGGAAGCAGAGGATATTGTCTCGATTGGTGCTCAGGAAGTCCGTCACCGCCTGGGCCTCGGGTTCCGAAAGAGCAGACACTCCGTTATAGATCTCAGAGCAGCAGTTTCTGGAAATGCCCACCACTGTGCACATCACAATGAGATAAAGATCTAGTGAAGGAGGCGTGGCCTGTGCGTCTGTTAATTACAGTGAAGGAGGCGTGGCCTGTGTGTCTGTTAGTCACAGTGAAGGAGGCGTGGCCTGTGTGTCTGTTAGTCACAGCAAAGGAGGTGTGGCCTCTGTATCAGTCACTCACAGTGAAGGAGGCGTGGCCTGTGTGTCTGTTAATTACAGTGAAGGAGGCGTGGCCTGTGTGTCTGTTAGTCACAGTGAAGGAGGCGTGGCCTGTGTGTCTGTTAATTACAGTGAAGGAGGCATGGCCTGTGTGTCTGTTAGTCACAGTGAAGGAGGCGTGGCTTGTGTGTCTGTTAGTCACAGTGAAGGAGGCGTGGCTTGTGTGTCTGTTAGTCACAGCAAAGGAGGTGTGGCCTGTGTGTCTGTTAGTCACAGCAAAGGAGGTGTGGCCTCTATATCAGTCACTCACAGTGAAGGAGGCGTGGGCTGTGTGCTTGTTAGTCACACTGAAGGAGGTGTGGCCTCTATATCTGTCAATCACACTGAAGGAGGCATGGCTTCTGTGTCTGTCAATCACACTGAAGGAGGCATGGCCTATGTGTCTGTTAGTCACAGTGAAGAAGGCGTGGCCTATGTGCCTGTTAGTCACAGTGAAGAAGGTGTGGCCTATGTGTCTGTTAGTCACACTGAAGGAGGCGTGGCCTCTATATTTGTCAGTCTCAGTGAAGGAGGTGTGGCCTTTGTTTGTAATAGTTTCTAGCGTTATTATTGTTATTTTTTTTATTCTGATGTAACTATAAGGTGAATAAGGCACTGTATTAAAAATTATTATTAGTAGCATTTTTAAAAGCATTAAATAATGACTTACTTCCCCAGTTAGCATAGAAGTTGCGGTTGAGATCCGTGCCAAAACACGAGCACGTATCAGTTCCAGGTGACCTTGTCTTCCTCCATAACCGTGTCTGAATAACACAGGACATGCAAAATCAGTAAGAAATAAGAAGTATTGATGATTATTAGAAACTATACCTATGGTTTAGTAGCAATGCTTTGTAAACATTTATTCAAATAATCCTCTATAACATTTCCATAATATATTTGGTTACTTTTTTATTCTAATAATGTTTAGCTTTTAAGAATGCTTTTATTTATGCCAACTGGATCTCTGATTATTGATGATTATTATTATTATGTCTCATAAAACTCAAATAAGCTTCAGTACTCTGACATAAGAATCCCCGTTCATTTGTACTTTGTCATTTGAGGTGTGTTTCAGATTAGATACTGTTTAGATAAAACTTTATTGGTGCCTGTGAGGAAATTAATGTGTAACAGCAGCCTTCATTAAAACTAAGCTAAAAATTAGACAGAGCAGGACAAATTATTTTTATATATTTTGACGCTAGTTAGGGTTCATAGTGTTCATATCATAATTATGCATTTTATGTTTATTTATTAAATATTTCTTTAGAAGATTGTATTAGAAAATTCATTTTAAATAGTTAAAAAAAAACATATAAAATACAATTATTTGTATTTGAATATTTAATGATGTTATATTTTTACATATAAATATGTGTACAGCTTATTTAGTTGTATATATAAATTATCCCTAATATGTTTATGGTACTTTATGGCTTATTTTTGTTTATAGATGTACTGTAAATTCACCGTGTTGTCTTTCCATGAGTACACATATCCGTCCATGTTCAGCACTGGGGTGATGTAGAAGTCCAAATGTTTCAACATCTCGCTGATCTTTGGGTCTGTTTTATAGGAGCCCAGGATCTGTTTGGATTTTTTTTAGGTCACTACTGTAATTTCAAAGACAGTTTTTGATATGTATGAACATGAATATAAATAATACGTTTTGAATATGCAGTCATGCACGCACCTCCTTCACAAAGTGCTGGCAGAAAGCTGGAGCGATCCATTCTCGAGCGTGAATCCCACAGTCCATCCAGATCATCTTCTTTGGGTCAGTGCTGCTCAGTCCAATCTGCATCACACACAAAACACACACTCATCAGCATATCAGAAATTCAGTACTAAAACAGAGTTGCGACCATTTAGCCATATGATGTTATGCCGGGAATATAATCAAATATCACAACATACCAAAACCGTAATGTCAGATTAGACGGTTATCACAGAATAAATTTATCACAGCTTCACAAGGAAACTACCTTCAGCAGTGTGATGTTCCTCTTTTCATATGTGTTTCCATACATGATACTGCTAACGACGTCAGGATGATCCCTCTCCATCGTCTTCATCCACTCCGAGATCTGGGAACAAACAAATTGACAGGTAATTTGAATAAACAAGTCAAACAACCAACACAAAAAACAAGTAAGGAAGAAAAGGAAATAATCCATGATGCAGTACGATAGTGTAAAACATGGTTGAACAAGCGAGGTAATCCATTGACCACATGATTTAAATCATTTAAATAATGATGTGTATGGATGAAGCAACTAAATCAAGTATTAACTGAATACTTAACAAGTCATTTAAATAAATGACAGATAGACAAATAGATTACTTAATAAATTAAATAAAAATTAAAATAACAAATTTCAATAAATTACTTAAATAAAGAAATAACCATATCAAAAGTTCATTAAGAAAATGACATTTACTAATTAATTTGAAAGAAGGAAATATATTACAAACCATTATTTATTTATGTAAATGTTAAAATTATATAGAAACAAACAAACAAACAAACAAATAAATAAATTGAAATATTTTAATATATTATTTTAGTACAAATAAAACCAGATGAAAAAATACATTTTTAAATTATGGTATGCTGAGTGAGTAGATTAATTAAATAATAAATTTAGGAATTTAATAAATGTAGAAAGGTTTAAATGAATGAATGAATTTAATTAATTAATGACCTCATCCATGGTGTGGTACTTGTTGTAGTTATAAGCCCACTGCTCCAGTCCCTCCACTGCCCTGGAACATTAAAATATATAAAGAATTAATATGTTGTTGATGAAATATGCTTGGATCAAATGTAAAATTAAACAAACACTGGTCAGCAAAGTCTATTTCTACTACCACTAGAGTTACTACACTTAGCTACAGGTGACCTTTGTTGTGGGGTCTCAGTTGGCCCAAAAGAAAAATAAAGTGTACACAATTTTGTCCTTCACCACAAATGTAGTCAACCAAGCAAAGGAACATTTAGTGGATGCAAAGGTAATCTAACAAGTAAGAGAAACCTACAGACTTCTATATTGCATTAGCCCTTTTTTTGTGAAAATTGTGCTCGCAAATAGATTTACTGCACTATTAATATCCAGATGTTTATGTACTTGGTGGTGTTTAATTTTTAAAATCATTTTAAAAAATGTAATTTTCTTTCTGCTACATTGTTATTTAAAAGTTCTGCCGAAAAGTTGAGCTAAATCGTTATTACATGTCTGTTTATTGTATTTTTACCTTCAGATACTGAGACCATGATAATGTTGTAAAATTACCTGTCATGGGTTTGCAGGGTTAAAATGAGCAGAATGGCTAAAACCGACCCCAACATGTTGCTCGAAGAACTTTAGGAATCTGCACGCAGTTACTGTTACAGCCGGTTATTAATATCCAGATGTAATAAGTGCCTCTTCAGACGTTTCACAACTGATAAAGGCTCTACAGTCAATGATTAAGCTGAAGACCATAAAGTTGAATAATTTATTTATACCTGTCACAATGAAGACAGCAAGGAACAAGCAGTTTCACCAGGTGTACAGTATCCCATGGAAAATATTAACATTTACATGGCTGGTTATTCCGTCACACACTGATAAAGAGTTGACATACAGGTCACATGGTATTTTATTTATACTGAATGAAAAAAAAAACAACAAGGTGAGCCGAGGACTGTGGATATTTCAGCATTTCTTCCAGGTACTGTGACTATAACAGTGATGAAGATTTAATGAAGAGCATGAAATGCAATACTCACTACTTGCGAAAGGTGCTTGGGCCCTGCAGATCGCTGCTTTATTAAATGTATATTCATTATTATGATACTATATATAAAATAATAATTCATGTGATGTGTAAAACAATTAAATCAGATTATAATGATGATGATGATGATGATGATGATGATTATTTTTGGTGGTATATCACAATAAGAAAATCTGAAATAGTTTTATTGTTATCATTGAGCTATCCTTGAACTGATAATGATATCACAAAATGGATTCATTTATGGCGTTTAATTGAAAGCTGTGATTATAACGTTTAATAAACAACCATCGAAGTTGAGCCATTCTAATGCGCTCTAGCTAGCTAGCTTGCGAACTTATTAGCATGTTCAACTGGAGAGTCACAACCCAAGCACAATGTGCACAAGAACCCACAAACGCAATTGCTAACAAGATAACGTCATCACTTTTGGCTTCTCGTTCAATGCGTTATCTCATTTTATTACGCAGACAGATCTGATAATAATGTTCCAGGCTAGGTTTATTACTGAGAATAAACAGCGGACTTTCGCAGCAGTTAGATGGGAATTTAGACATATCAAAATTTATCAGTGGTCAAATTTAGCTCATGGTGAGATTAAATGTTGTAGCTCGTTCAGGTGGGATAAAGGCTACAGAATGTACATTTATGCCAATATTTACCTTCTGTTCTTAACCCTTTTATATTTATTATTGACACAAGAACACAATTTGTGAGCTACAATGTCAGTCACCAGTGATTTTACATAGAACTATCGTATCTACCTAGCATTAGCATTGAAGCGTAGGAATATTTAGAAATATGACATAAACCTTTCTAAAAAAAAATCCAGTTAACTTAGCTAATGTTAGTCAGCTTAGTGCGTGCCCTAGCATTAGCAGCAATGATTATAAACATTTTTTTAAATAACTTAAAAAGGAAATTCTCATAAGTCAGTTTTTGTTAGCCAGATATTAGACATTAGTGATGAAGATTATTTATATTTATGGAAATAATGTAAAATCCTCTCAGAAATCTTGTCAGATTAGCTTGTTAGATCACATTTATGAATGTGACTTTAAAAATCCTGTGAGGTTATCTTATGTTAGCTATCTGGATAATGATAGCAGTGAATTATTACCATTTATAACACTTATCCTCTGAGAAATCTATCCGTTAGCTTATGGTAACTGTAGCTGGGTAGCGCCAGCACTGAAGAATATGAGTATCTAATTAGCATTAGCGGTCAGGATTAGAAACATAATAAAAACATAAACATATTTAGAAACATATAAACATAATTAGAAACATAACAGGATTAGAAATCCTGTCAGGTTAGCTCTCTTTAGCTAGCTTGCTAGTGTTCACAGTAAAGATTATGGACTTTTATAAATAAAACTTCAAATTCCTCTCAGAAATCCTGTCAGGTTAGCTCACATTAGCTAGCTTGCTAGTGTTAGCAGTAAAGATTATGGACATTTGAAAATAAGACCTCTCAGAAATCCTGTCAGGTTAGCTAGCTAGCATTAAAAGTGTCTATTATGAATGCTTATGGCTTTTCCATTCAGAAATCCTTTCAGGTTTGCTAATGATAGCCAGAAAGTTGACATGCCTGTACTTATGAAATTAAGTTAAATAATCTTTTACGCTCTGTATCATGTATCAATGTATCATTAATGTATATTTAATAAACATAAAATGAAGCCGACATTCTTGCATTTCCTTTTTTAACCAGCAGGTGGGGACATTGATCAGTTCTCACTC
>CM074970.1:2453859-2460482 GCA_037577455.1 Pangasius macronema
GGATGGTCAGACAGACATGGACAGACACACAGATCAAGGAACACACTGTTGGACAAACAGACAGATGGTCAGACAGGCTGAGGAATAGATGGATGGTCAGACAGACAGACAGACAGACAGACAGACAGACAGACAGACAGACAGACAGAGGAATGGACAGATGGACAGACAGGTGGGCAAAGAGACAGACAGATGGACAGACAGACAGAAAGGGATAGAAATATGGACAGACAGACAGGCAGGTAGACTGAGGAACAGGCAAGCTGACAGAAAGACAGATGGACAGATAGGTGGAATGGATAATTTAAGAGGTGGAATGTTATATACAGACAGACAGACAAACAGAAGGACAGACAGATGACCTGATTGGTGGAACAGGTTATTTCGTTGTGGAAAGTGTCACAGACAGACAGATTGATAGACAGACAGAGAGACAGATGAACAAACAGACAGACAGAAGACAGAAGTTCAGACAAATGGATAGCTAGGTGGAAAGGGTGATTTCATAGGTGATAGTTTACAGACAGACAGACATGTGGACAGTCTTGGAATATTTTTAGAAGCCCTGTGTTGTAACCACACACAGCTGTCCAACCAAGATTCTGGTATTCATTTACACAACTAGTTTAAAATGTTAAATGTATTAGTTCTAGCTCAGCAGTTAAGGTTCTCCTCCTCTCCTGTTGGGAACTTGAGAAACTCCAAATGCTATGACTGCAAAAGTCTCTTTCAGAATTTTTTTCTTTTCTTTATTTATAGTAGTTACAGCTACGTCTGATCTTTCTTTCTTAAAGTTTTTTTAATCTTGCAGTCGTTATACCCAGGATGCATGGATTCATACAGGTCATTGTTCTGAGGACTTCCTGCGGTTCCCGAGGGATTTTATCAGATTGTAGATGAATACAAAAAGGCCGGCATGTTCAAGCAATGCACCCAAAAGTGCAGACACACTATCAGACGTTCTCCAAGCATGATACATATCTAGACAGGAGTAAACAATGGGTTTTGGAAAAACAGCCCAATGTGACCTTAGAAAAGTGTCGCCTAGTCAAATGTCGTCTAGACAAAATAAGGCTTGCTGCTAAACCCAATGCAGTGGGTAAAATAAAATCAGTCACTTATCTGGCTGTATCCCAAATGCTAGTGTTTGAAAGAAGAATTGGTGTAAATAGATACTAAATTACAAAGGAGAGTCTTTACAAAACAGAATGCAACAAATTTGAGCCATTGTTGCCTATTCAGTAGCTATACACTGCTAGTTAGCGACTAGCACTCAACACTCAACAAAATGAAACAAAACGTCAAAACAAACCAAGATTCATGCTCTTTACTCTTTACAAACATAATTTTACAGAATTAAACCTTATATCTGTTATCATCTTATAATATCCTAAATTTATAGTAGCAACCATATAATTTTAGGGATAAGCTAGCCTAGCATTCTTGATCTTTCCATTATAATGAATACATGTATTAATACCTGTAATAACTTAGCTAATATTGTCAAAATACGCACATAAGAACTAGCCAATTTAATGTTAAACATCATATAATTTGCAACAAAGAAAAGTTAGCTAAATTAACATTATTCTTATTATTATCATTATTACTATTATTATGAAGATTAATAATAATTGTGCTAACAATAGTTATTTGTAATAATTGTGCTAATAATAGTTGTGCTAACTAGCTAGATTGCCTTGTTAAGTTTGCTAGATAGAGTTGTCACCAGTTGTTGATATTTATCACTTGTTTTAATCCAACATTAATGCTAATTTGCCTTAAGAATTAAAATTGTTATAAATTTTGTGTGATTGAACCTGAAGTCAATAAATTTCACGTATCAGAAAAGTTGTAGGGTTTTTTTGTTGTTGTATTTCTAACTTTTTGAAATGAGGGATGTTGAATATCATTAAAATGTTTAACACACTAGCTAGGAAGATCAAAACATTGAAAGCTTCTGTTAATCCCCATGCACCTTTTATCTTTGTGTCAACATTTTGAAAATTTTAAACTACTAGCTTTTAAAGATTAGATGGTAGGCTAACCTTATTTAGCTAAAGAGCTCATATTGAGATAATTTGCATATGTGAAATGTACTTTTTCACTTTTTGGAATCCCAAAGGGTACGGATGTAAGAGACCAATGAAATGTTTGGGCGTAGACAGTGGAGACTGTGATCACAATGTCTGATTTTCGTGATATTTTCATATGACTCAGAATTTCTGAACTCCGACTAGGAAAAATAACGAAGAAACCGCCCCCTAACAATGAAAATGCGGGACGGGTTCCTCAACCCCGAAGTTCAGCATATGACATCACAACAACACGGCTGCTTATAGCTTCAACAGTCAATAAAATACAAGTTTTCAGCTTTTAAATAAGATACTTATTGATAAAAATGGGGAAAATAATATTAAGAATATTCCAAGAAATCCTTCATGATACAATTTTAGATCTATATTCATATAGATCCATATTCATTTTAAATCAGAAATTTTTTAAATCTGAAAAAATCATCTTTAAAACACTTCTCCTGTACATGATTTCCCAAGAAGATATATTATTTCCTGCAAAAATCGTGATTTTTATGAAATCGTGAAAATTATGATTTTTTTGTAAACTGTGATTTTAATTTCATAGAAAATGTTTTGAATCTACATTTTAAGACAGTGTTTAGGGTTTGACGTAAAGTTTGCTGTTTCGAGATGAACATTAAAGCTATCACTCATATCACCAATGTTAGCTGTCTAGCTTTTTCTTGCTAGTTTGTGAACTTTTGGTGCTAGACAGAGTGAACAAAAGACAAGATTTCTTGGAGACACTTGTGTTTTTTCCTACTTTGTAGATTAAACAGACAGACATCCAAAATAATGTAATTCCACACCATTGGTACAGTACCTTTAGTATACCTTACTAAGCTCCATGTTGAGTACACAATCACTGTGTGGCATCTTCTGGCCATGGGAGGTTTTAGGAAGGGGGACGTATAAGTGCTACGAGAGAGATTTGTGCGATTTTGTTCCAAATAGCCGGAAAGTGTTTAGCAGCAAACAGAATAATTCAGAGATGCAATTAGCTCTCCAGGGATTGGGGATCTTTTGAAATAAACTCACTAATTTTCACTTTTCCCTCCTTTCATTGTCTTCGTCAAGTAAAAAGAATTTGGTTCACCAAAGCACAAGAATGTGCTACCTTCATGTGCTTTGGAAATCCGAAGAGTTAACACAGCGATGCCTAGATCAGCTGTACAACATCTGCAAAAAAATAATGTTTCATAATCCAATAACCTTGCCAAGATGCAGCAACATTGCACATCTGTATTATCTCTGTGAGTACAGATGTTATCAAGGCTTCCTGCAATGACTCAATGTGCCGATGTTAAAAACAGTGCATGAAGTTCAATCAGAAACATGCTTTACTTCTTTAGCAACAATGCTAATGTAGTTATTGGGCATTTATCTAAACCTAAGACTTTTGTGCAAATTTCTCCGTCAAACCACACCCACAACATTAGCTAACATGTAGAAATGTCTTCTTGCAATGACTTCTGGGTCCATTATGCACCCAAAGAGTTCAGTCAAGGTTGCCAGATTGTGAAATTATTAATTCCTTTGATATGAAAATAAGTAACCTTGTGTTAACTGATATACTGTATAGTTGCTGTAATTCAAGGCATAGTTAGATACTGTTTGTAGTCAATTGAGATATAGTTGGTACAATCTGGAAACCCATTTTAATTGAAAAATGTAATGAAAAAAAAATAGATCAGATCAATTAAAGTGCAAAGCCAGTGCAGTCCAATCATGTTCATTAGCAAAGCTTATGCTAGTTTCTTGTTGATGCCTTTAACAGGATCCAGTGAAACGACAGGCAGAATGTTTATCTTCTCCACAATGCTTCCTGAAGATGAGGCTACATTATCTTCCCAGTTTTGTGTTTCCAGTGCTGGACAACAAGGCTAAGCTTGTGCTAAAAGTTTTCTTCATAATTCTTCCACAATCACAAAAAAAAATGTTGCACTGTTGTTCCAGTATTAGCAATCATTGTGGGCGAACTCCCACAGGACATGAGGGGAATTAGCAAATGGGTAGAATTAGCAAGAGCTGTAGGAGTTTGTTCTACTGGAAATAAAAATATTCCAACACAAGCAAGAACGCACGTACACACACAAGCACAAGACCACAGTCTCTAAGGATTTTCTTTCATTATTTTGTTGTTTCCAGCAGTCCTTTTTCTTTCTCCATTATAACAGGTTTAACTTAGCCAAAGTGAACCCACACCCTATAGATATTCTTAACATTCAGTCATGGCTAAAAAAAATACTCATGCATGCTATTAACTTATCATCAACATATTACTTGCAAAAGGCATGTTTATTTTTTTTTTTGTCCTATGCTATTTTTTGTTGTCCACACAGCTAAATGGCAGCTATTAGCAAGCAACAGTGGGTGTGAAATGCTGCCAAATTGGACATTCGTCCTCCTACGGTGAGTTTTTTTTTTCACATTGTAAATCAGGCCTTGTCTTTCATCACATATGCAGTTTACACCAACTCACTGTGAAATTATAGCTCTCGGGCTAGAGTGAATCAAGATTAGCAGCTAATAAACTATTTAGAGATCAGACCAAAATCTATAGAACTGTATGAAAAAATAATATTCATATCAAATTCTAAAGCTAATGAGCATATAGTTCTATTGCTAATATTGTTTACTAGCTCGCCATTTTTTTTTGCTACTTCTTAAACCTAGTATAGCCCTGTATGGTTAGGGCTAGTAAGAAGAACTGAAACATAGTAAAAAAACAAAACAAAAAAAAACTATATCTTCAGTGTGTGATCAAAGAATTTAGTGAAAGATACTGAAGCAGCCTTTAAGAAAAACAGATTTTCTCCTCAGACAGGCTTCAGGTGCTGAAACACAGCAGACCTAAACAAAGATAATCAGAGATAGAGGCAGCTGACACAGGTAGGTACAAGTAATGTAGCTACATACACATACTATATGTCTATATTCCCAATGAAAACCAAATGATGTGTGAATATGAGACCCTGGGTATATAGAGTCCTGGGAATATGAGACCTTGAGTATTTAAGGTCCTGAGAATATGGAACCCTGTGTATATAGGGGCCTGAGAATATTGGGCTCTATGTTTGCTCAATATGATACATTAAAGAAACTTATGGATGGGTTCCTAAGCTGATGGTTGAGATCATGGAGTCATCAGAGGTCATACCTCAAGAGACCATTTAAAATCTGTCTTCCAAGTTCTGTAACTAATTCATAACTTACTTAATACACAAAATTTCAGATAGTTATTTATTTATTTACATGGGATGCAGAGGAAATTTATGGCCAAATTTATGACCGAACCCCCAACTGCTCCCCAGGAGCCGCAGCAAAATAGCCTGCCCACTGCTCCGGGTGTGTGTTCATGGGGTGTGTTCACTACTGTGTGTGTGCACTTGGATGGGTTAAATGCAGAGCTCAAATTCCAAGTATGGGTCACCACACTTGGCCACAAGTCACTTCACTTCATATAAGGTCTTGGGAATACAGGGCCATTGGGTATACAAAAACAGTGATATATTATGTCCTGAAAAAATGGGACATTTTGGATAAATGTGGTATGGGGTATATATACGGTCCTCAGAGTATAGGATGCTGTGTAAATAAGGTCTTGGGAAAATGGGACCCTGGATATATAAGGTCTGGGGAATATGAAACTTTGGATATGTAAGGTCCTGAAAATATGTGGTATGCTGGGTGTATAATGGGAAAATGGGACACTGGATAAAGTCAGAAGAATACAGGACCTTGAGTATATAATATCCATGCAATATGAGACCCTGGGTATATAAGGCCCTTGGAATATAGGATCTTGGGTATATAGGGTCCTAGGAATATGAAACCCTGAGTATATATGATTGTTAAAATATGGGACCCTAGGTATAGAAGGTACTGGGAATATGGGACCCTGGGTATATAGGGTGCTAGGGTTATGGGACCTTGCATATATAGGTCCCTGACAATATGGTATCCTTGATATATAGGGTTCTGGGTATTTGGGACTGTGGGAATATGGGACCCTGGGTATACAGGGTCCTGGGAATATGGGACCTTGAGTATCTAAGGTCCTGAGCATATGGAACCCTGAGTATATAGGGTCCTGGGAATATTGGACCTTGGCTATATAAGGTCCTGGGAATATGGGACCCCGGGTGTATGAGGTCCTATGTATACAGGGTCCTAAGAATATAGGTCCTTGGTTTATAAGGTCCTGAAGTATATGGAACTGTGTGTATATAATAAACTTAAAGTTACAGCTTTACTTATGACTGTTACAAAGTGCTGACACTGGAGACTCCTTCCAAAAATGTGTCCTTACAGAAATCTTCACCACTTCAATATGTTTTCTTTGTTAAAAAAAACAAAACCAATTAACTGCTGTGACTTTATTGGATGTTTTCACTAACATTATTGTTCAGTTTGTGCCACAAGACAGAAAAAAAAAGTTCAGCTATTACAGCTGGGATTAAATCGTTAGTGATAAAGAATAAATGCGGGTCCTGAGGCAGGACAAGATGAGAACAGCTGATCTAAGCAGTTTTTATCTTTAAA
>CM074970.1:2460582-2482462 GCA_037577455.1 Pangasius macronema
GGGTATATAGGGTGCTAGGGTTATGGGACCTTGCATATATAGGTCCCTGACAATATGGTATCCTTGATATATAGGGTCCTGGGAATATGGGACCTTGAGTATCTAAGGTCCTGAGCATATGGAACCCTGAGTATATAGGGTCCTGGGAATATTGGACCTTGGTTTATAAGGTCCTGAAGTATATGGAACTGTGTGTATGTAATAAACAGCTTTAAAGAAAAAAAAAGTTCAACTATTACAGCTGGGATTAAATCGGTAGTGATAAAGAATAAATGCGGGTCCTGAGGCAGGACAAGATGAGAACAGCTGATCTAAGCAGTTTTTATCTTTAAAGCTAGTGTTATTGCTCCTTGTCCGTTATTGTGTGGACAGTTTGTCTCATGTCCTTATAAGTACCGCTACACACACACAATCCATCATCATACAGTGACTCACAGGGGCAGGGTGTTCTTCTTCCACAGACTAGTTTAGAAGACATCATCACTGTGACTGAGTGTTTAATGTGGTATGTGTGTGGTGAGATCGGTTTGTTTGGGCAATTATGGCTATATGCTTCAGGCAGTGTTCCTTGGTCTGGACCTGTGTGTGTGTGTGTGTGTGTCTCTGTGTGTGTGTGTGTGTGTGTGTGTGTGTGTGTGTGTGTGTGTGTGTGTGTGTGAGAGAGAGAGAGAGAGAGAGAGAGAGAGAGAGAGAGAGAGAGAGAGAGAGAGAGAGGAAAGAAGCATTACCTCATAACCTTTGTCATGTAGAAAACATTTTGTTTGAGACTTCTGAACATGTGCATGCAGACACACACACACACACACACACACACACACACACACACACACACACACTAGACAATATAAACACAACACTGAGCTAACATTATCTGGCTAAATAGTTAATGCACCTAACACTTTCTTAATCATTTTCTCTTTCTTTTTTTGTTTTTTGTTTGTTTGTTTCGTTTATTCGTTTGTGTTGCCTTTTTTCTGTTAGTGTTCTTTTCCCTTTCTTGTTCACTCTTTCTTCTGCCTTTATTCATCCTTTCTCTTCTCATTCCTTTCTTTATTTCTTTTCATTTCATTGCATTCTTTTTTTTCTTTCTTTCAATGAACATTTTCTATCTATTCGTTTCTTTCTTTCCAAACATTATTGTATATTTTTTTCCTTTTCATTTGTGTTCACTCTCATTTCATATTCCTTCCTTCCTTCATATTCCCTCATAGTTTTCCTTTTTCTCCCTCTCAGCTCTCTTCATTTTCCTTCCATCCTGCCTTTTTTTCATTTTCTTTCCTCTTCTTTCTTTCTTTCTTTCTTTCTTGATTTTTTTATTTACCTTTCCTCTCTCCTCTCTTCATTTTCATCTTCCCTCATTTTTGTTTTTTTTATATTTTAAAATTCTTTTTAATTTTTTATTCTTTTTTTTTTCTTTTCCCCTTCCTTCCTTCCTTCCCTCTTTCTATAACCTTTTTTCTACTAAACATATTCTTTCACATTTTTACTTTTTTTCCTCCCACTCATCTCTCTTCATGTTCTCCTTCCTTGTTGTCTTTGTTTCTTTGTGTATTTCCAATTGCCTTCAAGTTTTTATATCCCAAACAGTTACACTTTTCAAACTGTTTAAAAATGTTTTCAAAGCTTGTATTTTTTTCTTTCACCCTTTTTCCCTCTTTTTTTCTTTTTATTTTCATCTCACTGAGGATTTGGAGATCTGGTAGCTATGACCATCAGTTCTATCATTTCTGTCACAGTGAAATGAGCCAATCTCTTTGAGCCAATGGCATCATGGCATAATAAATCACTGCTGTAGTTTATAAGGCTGTAGTTTAAACACACTCTCATGTCCTACTCAAAATGTGTGTGTGTATAGAGTCTGTATTTGCTAAAAAAATATATATATATATAGAGAGAGGGGTGATAAAAGTGGGCAGAAAGTTTCAGCTTGACATTTTTACAAGACTGTAACTGTTCCTGCTGTGCGTTTTTACTGTAACTTCACACACGGCGTCTCAGGTGGATGATGTCACGGTTTCCGGACGTGTGTTGACAGTCCCGTGTGTGAACCCGGGAAATGACTTGTCGTCACATTCCCACATCAGAGGCACGGTGTGGTTTTCTGGTTGATGTTATTCCAGTCTGGAACTTGACACACACACACACACAGCTGTATGTGTGACCATGCAAAAAGAATTTGTTCCACTGAGGTTCACGCCCACACTCCAGCAGTAAATCCATTCATTACCAGAAAACATGGACTGGCGATTGATTTGAGCCACAGATGTTTTATGTAGTGAGTTAAACACGTTTACCAGAAACTGGAATTATTAAACTGAAACACTACTGGTGTTTTGCCACAGATATGTGTAGATGGAAGAAAATTAGCCATGCTCTTAGGAAAAAAAAATAGCATTAATGTCTTTCCCCTGTCAATGTGTGAGTTTGTGTATGCGGAAGAGGGTAGATAGCTCTTTCCTCCGAGTGTGGTACGCTGCCATGTGATGTAGCAGTTTGAAACATGCGGTTGGTTTGTCACGTGTTTCAGAGGAAGCACATGTTAGCTTTCACCCTCACTGGTTGGTAGCTGGTGTACGATAGAGGAGAGCTAGCTGAGTGGGAATTGGCAAATGACCAAATTGGGAAGAAAATAGGGGAAACAAACAAACAAACAAACCCTTGTGATATCAAAGAGTGTTGGATGGGAACTGCTATGTGGGCATGGCTTCGGCAAAAATGATTCAAAGTCGCTGATGTTGTCTATTTATGTTTCAAAACAGCAAACTTTAACTAGCATGCATTGCGTAAACACGTCAACCACAAGGCAGGACACAGACATTTTACTGATTTGCACCTGGACTTTCTCCAGTATTCCCACTTCCTTATTTGAACACATTACTGATTATGTTTCTGTTGTTTATTTTGGATAGTTAGGTTACATTCGGAACATCAGGACCTCTTAGAAGTCGATATCTTCGTTAATCATTATCATATTGTTTTAAAATTTACGTAGAGATTTTGGTGATGTTAAAAATGATCCAACTAGAAAGCAAACAAATGGGAAAATAAACATTTGCTAGCTCTCTAATCCTCTCTAATAGTTAGCACTAACTTAACTGATCACTTTTAGCTACTATATAACTAATATTTTGTTAAAAAACGAAGAATAGTAAGAAAAATAATGCACCTAGCTAGCTGATTTTATATGTGTTTATTTACTGCAGGCTGTCATGAATTAAACAATGATTTCAGGTAAGCTGATTTTAGCTAGCTACTTTAAGGCAAGTTTAATGAATATTTCTTGATTGGACCACAACATACAACGAACTTAACCTAACACAATGGAAACATCTGTAACAAAGAGCAAACCCAAACAAGTCTGTGCAGATGCTCCAGCTATGTAAAAGGTACAGCTGCTCAGAAAACAACTGATTAGCCCTGACTCCATGAACAGACAGTGAGTCACGCAGAAGATGGTACAGATGATTTCACTCCGATCTGGAAATCTATCCAAGTGTTTATATCACCTCAGTCTTTTGAAGCCTCCGTATCAATGCTGACTGCTGTTTTAACACACCAACGTCAGCTTCATGTTGCTGTTTACCCTGGGGAAGAACCCTTGTCACTAATTTCCAGTGCATTAGCGCCGGTGATGTTCGCTAGCTGACCCCTTGGAGGCATGAGGGATTGAGTAAACATGACTGTAGAGTTCAAAACGTAATCGAGATAAGCAGAACTCACACAGGAAGGCAGTAACTGTGATGCTATTTCCTTAAAAACAGCAGCAAAAATTAGCTATTTCAATGTAAAAACAGAAGTACAGTTTAATGTTTATTCATCTTTTGTTTCAATCTAGCAAGCTAATTATCATGCTAGGTCAGAAAAGAACTTACCCAGAAGGCAGTGCAATAGCTTGCAATATATTTCTTTTAAAATTGAAGAAAAAAAAAAGAAAGAGAAATCTATTATTCTTAAAAAGTCCCACATATAAACAAATTGTTGTACATTCAGAGTATAATTTGTGAAAGCTAGTTAGCTGACTAGCTAGTTACACTGGCCCACTGTACTAGAGCTGTAGCAGGAAAATAGCTAGCTAGCTAGTTAGACAATGCACAATCTATAAGCAGAACATCCTCCATTTGGATCTAAAAAAAGACACAAACTAAAGCTCCTTTGCTACTGGTTTATGAAGCAAAATCTCAAATAAGCTCACAAATGTTCATCCAGATGTTCTTAAACATGTCTCCTGAATCCTATGAATCGTGAATATTTTGAAATGTTTGCTACAACAGACATGTCTTCATACATATTGCGGTTATATATTTGTAAATTCATAAGACAACTTCAAGGTTAATGACTATGTTTGAAGTTACAAAGATTTAAAAGCTATACGTATATGTATATGTGCAAAACTCACTCAAGTAGACACCTTGTTCTCATCGACCGACCAACTTTCGCACTGACCACCATTAGCTCCACCCAACAGGAAGTCGGCCATTTTGGATTTTATGGTAACTGCATGCTGTGAACTTTGAAATACTCTTCCTAAGGGATTCACGTGATTGTCATCAAACTTGGTCAACATTACGCCAAGACATTGATGATGCTAAATTGCGAAGGGATTTTTGATATCTCAAACGGTTTCGCCAAGGTGAGCCAATGTCTCATAAAAGTGGAAGTGTCTCATATCTTCTGAGTGCATTGAGTGATTTAGATACAGCTTAGGCTGTATGTTAGATACTGGGGGTTTATCACATGGATGTGACATCAAAGATGTGTCTCTTATCTTCTTTATGCATTATCTCACCAAATATTAGCTGTATGTTTGGACATGGAAGCTGTCCAAAAGCTTGCCAGAAGCTGGTAAACCCTTAGNGAGCAAAACAAGTTACTCTGCAGTGCTCGCTTCACTATGCATTTTTTTCATACACCCACCGGGTGGTGATGGCATTGGTGTGCTTGGGCCCGTTATTGCTGCTCACAGCTATATTATCAAACTTGAGCCACCTTAATGTATTGTTCTATAATTTTGCTTATTTATTTATTTTTATACAAGCAAAATCATGTCAATTTCACCTTCATATTAGTAAAATTGTTTAGAAATATGTTTAATAGTCTTGTATTTAAATTATCACAATTTCATAATGAGGAAATTAAATAAATTTGCCGATATTCAAGAACATTTTTTAAAAAGCGGTACTATATTAATACTTTGGATAGTATTCTTAATAGTTCTTAGCTTACTAATGGAGTTCTTTCTACATAAAACCTTTTGGTTCTCCTATGAAATTTTGTTTTAAGATAAGGTTAGACCTTAAGTTAGACCATTCATTTCATTTAATATGTAGGAAACAGTATGAAAAAGTAAATTTTGCATGCACCATTGCATCAGCAGTGGACGTTTGACGTGCAAATCACCTGACTGAATATTTTCCATTGAAGCGAATGGGGGCCAATGGGATCGTTTTGATTGGCATGTTTTTGCTGCTAATGTGAGAATTTCATTCAGCCATATCCAATTTGTAGCTTTTGTTGGAGAAATGCAGAGGCTGCCGACGGTATGAAAAAGTTCACAGTAGTACCATTTTCAAGCCTAATTTGCTAATAATGGAAGTAAAGAATTCAAGCTAATCCCGATAACTGATCCCTGCAACTCTGTGCCAATTTTGTACTCATATTTCCAGAGCTGTGGGAAAATCTGCGATCTAAATTAGCCAAGTGCTGACCGGAGAACTAAGCCTGGCTGCGGTCTGTCCAGCCTAACTCACTCTGTCGTTAATGGAGTGTGGTATTTCTCGTGGAAAAGCGCAGCGGCCATTTAAGGAGCACTGAGAAATACTGTGAGGCAGGCTCATTTCCTTTTTCTCCCTCTACGCCAGCAGACTGTTTTATTACGACTACGAGAAAGAGATCATATGAGGGAACGGCCGTGCTTGGAGGGACTCAGGCTGAGTGATGGTATGAAGGAGAGTAAATATAGAGCACTCGTGAAAGAACAAGATGAAAACATGGACGAGGAGGAGGACGATGAGGAGAAGGAGATGAAAACATGGAATTGTCTCCATTGTTGAATCACTTCTGGTCTTCATCCAGTTATATTGTGTGTGTGTGTCTGTGTGTGTGGTGACCTAGGAAAACCTTTTCCAAGCCTTTTTAAAATAAAAAAAAAAAGTAAGTTCCACAGGATTTCTTTTTTTTTTTTTGCTTGAGCCTGAATTGCATTCACATTACCTTTATGTCTGGTTGTCTGTCTGGCTGAAAGAAATGTTGGGGTTTTAGTCATGCAGGAATTTGAGATCAGCATCACCTTGTACGGTATTCAAACACACAAATATGTAAGTTATATCCAAATGTGGTGGAGTCTGATTATAAACCAGGCTTTGGTATGCCAATGGGAAGTATGCTGCCGTTGCTCGGCTGCGTTTCAGGGTTTAGCTTTCTTAACTAAGCATACACAAGCTTCCTGGTGCTGGCAAGGTCTACTCATGGCCATCAGCTGTGATCTTAAAGGAACACTTACTTTAAAAAAAAAAAAAAAGTAATGTAGCTAATAACAGTGTAAACAAATTAGCATAGTTGCATTTTTATCCATATTAAAAAATTCACCTCAAACTAAATAAATACATGTTAAATCAGCTTATTCATTCTGTATTAAATAGGATTTATTTCCCTTATAGTCATAGTTTATTTATTTTTACTTATATTGGCTATTTGCCTCTAGTAAACTGGTCTCTGTTCATCTGAACCGCTAGCTGCTAGTTGTGGTTTTTTTTAGCTAAAATTTTACACTCCATCATAAAACAGCGTAACACACTTGAAGGAAAACGCTGTCTACCCTCTTCCGCATACATAAGCTCAAAGATAAACAAATTGTGGGCCTAGCTAGAAGCTAACATTAGCAAGTGACCTTTTTGTAATGTATACTCTGTCAAATCTCACCTTGAGTACTATTAGTTCTTCTAGTTCTTCTAATATACATATAAAAAATATTTACTTAAATTACGCTAAGGCTGCAAGTTGTACTACATCACATACTTGTTTTTCAAGTATTTCACATATACTAACATTAACATTCTACCGACAATGCTACCCAGCTATGATTTCTATGACAATATGAAAGTCGTAATAGCTATGACATCTTTCAAAATAGTACTTTATTTACAGTAGCATTGCTCCATTATTAGCTGCATTACCTTTTTTTTTTTGAGTAAGTGTTTCTTTAAAATCGCAGATGTTGGCCAAAAAAGACACTTTCCAAAAAAGTACAGGTTTATTAACCGTCCTGCAGTTAGCGAGGATGACTCAGAACATTCTGGTCTTTGGCTAATCCCCAATGAACAGACAACCATGGTACCTTTCTAACTCACAGCACCATCTTTGTCTCTGGAAATCATGCTTTTTGAATTAACCTGTGTGTATGTGTGTGTGTGTGTGTGTGTGTGTGTGTGTGTGTGTGTGTGTGTGTGTGTGTTCTTGTTGGCTTGAGCATTGATTGTACACTTGGCCTGATATGAACAGTTCTCAGTTGAGTTCCAGTTTATCCATGGGAGCTTCCTCACCCGCTAAGTCAACTCCGAGTGGGCGCACACACTCAGCATCACGGTCTGGATGTCTGGACATAGCCAAACACAGGAAGACCACAGCTGTCTGGGGCTCATACAAGAGAAAACAGAGAGTGTTATGTTAAAAAAAAAAAAACAACGATTTCTTTAAGAAGGCTGTGGTCAGCTAGCCAGATAGCAAGTTCTGCCACATCGTTCAAGACTATAATAATGCTAGGGGTTGATACATTTCAGGCTAAGAAGTAAAGTTTGTCAAGAAAACCTGGGGGAAAAAAAGTACAAAAAAAATTAAGTCAAAACTTTACGTCTTTTCAGTTGTTAGCTAATAGCCTGCTAATATATAAGATAGCACTAGATGAAGAAAACCAAACATGATCCTTAGCTAGCATGTCACATTATTTCATTAGCAAAGCTAGGTTTGTGATCGATGCTAGCTGTAGTCCAGTGTAATCCCAGTCAACCAGAATTTATTTGGGAAAATTAAGTTCTGAAGAATGTACAAGTTCACTCTAGTGCAACTAGTCAAAAAAAAAAATTTCTTAAAAAACCCCCACCAGGTTATGATCAATAGATGATGCTAACCAACTAGTCAGTTCTAGCTGATTCATTGCTCCAGGATGTACCGCTAGTGTTTGATAACTAACAATTTAATAATTTAATGAAATAGTAGCTTGCCGCAGTGTGTATTGATACGGCTTTACCAGAAAACGTAGGTAAATTTGAGGTATTGTCCTATTCGGTGGTTAGCTAACAGCCTGCTAGGAATTAGGTAACTGGCTAACTAGCAGTTATTTTATGAGAATAGATAGTCAAGATCCAACAGTTCCAACAGGCTGAGATTTTCAATCAACAGCATTTAATTGAAACATACAGATTGTCTTTCATGTAAATGATTGAAGATCGTAAAAAACGACTGTCTAGCCGTATATGTTGGAAAAGACGTTGTATAGCCACCGGTTTCCATGGCTTTAGACCAAAACATTTGTTTTTACAGTGGCGTATATCGTAACTAGAGGTTTATAGGCTGCATTTTTAGATGGTTTGGGTGTGATGGTGCATAGAATATAGAAACTTGTTGATGGTCCTTAACAACATGGCAAAATGTGCAGACACGTCAACAAACAGGAGACTCAGGAGACTCCATTAGGGAGTGTGTGTGTGTGTGTGTGTGTGTGTGTGTGTGTGTGTGTGTGTGTGGTTTTTGGATGGGGGGTTGGGCAGCCAGTGAAAGTTTCCAGACGTTGTTTAGACTTTCCTCAGGTGTTGCTGTACAAACCCTACAAACACGTCCACAGTAAACCAAGCTAACTTTGCGTTTTCTTTCCTTCTAAGCAATTTCTTCTTGTCGTCTCTAACCACACACCTACACACATTTCAACACGCAATTACGGCACGGAAGTGCGGTTTGCTAATCACACGGGTTAGCCACATTTCCCCTTCGTTTTAAAAGGGTCGTCACTGAAGACTAGGCTTGTGCTGCTAGAAAGTTTGTATACCCCTTTTAATCCTTGTTTTTTGTTTTTCTTTTAAATCCTACGAAATAACCATATGAAGCCATTTCTGTGAGAGAATGCACAGCAAATATGTATTTGATATGAGATATCAAGAGTTTTGCACTGAAAATCACACATTTTGTCATATTTTAGCAACATACAGTAGCTCGTAACATATTTGGTTGTGGAGCTCCTTAAATAGCTAGCTTGGTGTTTATGTGCTAATCTATTAATATTATTATTATTATTATTATTATTATTATTATTATTATTATGTTTGTACCTTTTTGTACCTGTCCCTTACTGCTACGGACACAAATATGTTAGTATAGAAAAAAATTTAATTGTTTTGGAGATACTTTTGTCTTAAATAAGATTAGATTACTCCTAGTTAAAATCTATATGCCCCGCCCCCAGGGGTGTGTCTTGATCTACAGTAGCGGCTCGGTAGCAGCAAACATGGGTCGCTGGTATGTTATGTTTCTGGCCAAATATTAACTGAAAATTAACTTAAATTAAATAAAAAAAAATAAATAAAGTGAATAAAAATAAAAGAAATTACATACAATAAATAAAATGTTTGATAAAAAATAGTAAGCAGTAATAAAAAAATGTATAACTTTTAAAAATAAACATTTTAACATTTATATTCAAGTACATAAAAAATTTAAATTTAAAAAATGTAAAAAATAAATAAATAAAAACAGTAAGCAATCAGTGTGTGTGTGTGTGTGTGTGTGTGTGTGTGTGTGTTCCTGCAAACTATTCCCTTTTCCAGCCATCAGTTGGTGGAGAATAAATGGTTGGAGTTTATTCATTCAGAAGAGCAGAGTTTGTGTGAATTTGGGTTTACGTCCTCATTACAGTAGAAAACTGTAAGTAAAAGCCATTTTATGGGGACTATAAAAAGGTGATTGTCTTGAGTAATACAGCTGCCATTTTGTGAGTCACACTGTGCCACATTTACAATTTCACCCAGTGTATTGTCTCTACTCCATATAGTTTTTGTTGACATGTAATTGTAAACTAGATAACTCCACCTCTAGATGGCGCCATAAACAGCTACCAATTATTGATTAATCTTATTTTTGGCTGTTATTTTTGTCCTTTTAATAGGTTTTAGCTTTTTTTGGACTTGGATTGACATTAGGCTTGAAGCTTGTCGCAAAACCAAAGAAGCAAGTCGGCTAATCATCTACATTTTTGCTAGCAAGGAAAAGCTAGATCACTCCTTGAGGGATTAACATCAGGTCTCTTCTGACCTGCAGGCCGAACTCGCTGTCTAGAAACGCTTGACTAATCCTTTCATCCAAACGGGTGATGTGAGTAAGAAAGTAAACCACTTATGAGTAAACTTGGTCGAAAAGAAAAGTAAGTAAATTAAGGAACTTTAACCAAAGTATTGTGTGTGTGTGTGTGTGTAACGGAGTTGTAGTTAAAACAAATAGATATTGGCGTATTAATCAGTCCGATAAGTAGATACTCCCAAAATAGGATCAAAGGTCAACGTTGTGTTAAGAAGGCAGAAATGTTCCTTCAGGTAAACACTGTAAACACACATCATGTCTTGTTTTTCTCAGAATTCATTTTGTTACACTAAGGAGCAGAACTTTTTAAAAGAAATAAAAAAAAATGGGGGGGGGGGGGCAAATTAAATATCTATTATATTATATTATATTATATTATATTATATTATATTAATTAAAAAAATATTTTTAAAAAATATTAATTAAAAATATTAAAATATTAATTATTAATTTTATGTAATTTTTATATAACACCATCTGTAAACAGGAAAATTAATGAAAAAGCATTTTAAAAAAGTAAAAACAAAATTAAACTAAATGAAAATTAAATAATAAAAAAAATAAATTAAGTCAATATAAATAAAAGACACTACATAAAATACAGTAAGATGAAAAGGAAATTGTAAAATATTAAATATAAAATAGTAAACAGAAATGAAAAAAATGATTGAAAACTATTTTTAAAATAAAAATTTAAAAGATAAATGAAATGAATGAAAATGCATAAATTACATTTATTAAAATCCATTAAAAAAGTGTATGCGTGTATATATATATATATATAGACTTGTAAAGCTCTGTCAGAATTTGATTAATGGCCACTTACGGGATTTCAGTGTGTCATGTGCAAATAAGAAAGAAAGCTCTTGTTTCTAAAACTCTAGGACAAACATAGCTAAGAAACGCCTCAGCGCTACCAGACGCAGACACAGCATGGTCCGAACGCACGTCACTAACACTGTCCAGTGATTGAAATGGACGTCACCGTCTTGCCTTGACCTCACCGACACATACAGACAAACTGTCAACACACACACACTCACGCACATGCACATCACCCTGTCAGAGTCAGTTGATCTAGAGCTAGCAGGGGCAGCTAGCGTCACTGCCTGACACCTATTTTAGCATCTCTGCTAACAGGAAGTGGGGCTTTGTGGGAAATGTAACACCTTGCAGAAAATCTGACTCTGAAGCGTCAAAGTGCTGGTTTTTCAAAACGATTAGCAAGTAGATGGAGGAGAAGGGTGAGGAGGAAAAAAACACAGAATAAAATAAAACACTTCTGACAGGATTTAGCGCTACAGAAGCGTAGCAAGAAATATTCGTTGCTTCTTCGTTGCTAATCTAATTCACTTTCCCAAATTTGAAACTTTTTTTGCTAGTTATCTTAAATGTATGATCTAAAATCTAAAAAATACTTCCTTAGCAAAATGCTAATTGTAATGCAATTACTCAGCTTCCTTGTTGTTGTCCATTTAAAAAGTGTCAAAAGTATTGCCCCCCCATAAAAATCATATATATAATACAGAGTTACATCATATACACCTCCGATTTATACAAAAGTTTTTAATTGAAATAAATCCAACCAATTGTTGTGGGATTGTCTGAATTTTCAAATGTTTCTACAAGTTCGGGTAAAGAAATTAATAATTTAATAGCTAACAGTAAAGTTAAAAATTTGTATAAACGTTGCTATGGTGACATTTTCTGTAAGGAAATGTTTATTTAAACATTTATGGAAGGAGTCTCCAATGTCAGCACTTTGTAACAGTCAGAGGTAAAAGCCGTGACTTCAAGTTTTCTCTTCAAGAAAGAGGAGTTTACGCTTTATGGATTCTCGGTTTCTTGTTTCATGGATGTTCCAGAGCATTAAATGTATGGAATTGCTGCAATGTAAGAGGAATAAAACACTACGGGAGGTGCTGTTATTGGAAAATGATCAACTTTGGGGAGGTAACAGTACCTCTACTTCATTACACCACTCCGTCTTTGATTATTTTCCTATAACAGCATGACACCGAGAGTTTAATTCCTTTTATATGATATATATTTTATAACTGTATTCTTACCACAGTGTTACGGTTATATACATATACTTTAAACCTAACTGCAATAAAACAACTTTCAAAAAAAAAACGAGTTCGTAGCAGTGAAGAAATTCTGCACTTTTTCAAATGTTACTCTAGACATGAGACCAAAAACAGGAACATCTTGATGATGAACGATGAATAGTACTGCCATGATATATCTGAGAGATGGAGTAAGGTTTAATAATAATCACCAAATTCAAAATTCAAATGTTATTTATCACATGCATAACCATACACAGTACGACTTGTACAACTGTTTCAACATAGAAAAGAAAATATAGAAAAATATTAAATATATATAAAGAATATATATATATATATATATATGGCGGCAGCAGCAGTCTGGCAGTAAAGTGCACCATACTTTGTGTGATTCCTTTTTTTTTTTTTGGACCAAGATTTCAAATTGTTTCATCCAGTCATGGCCTTGTCACACCTAGCAAGAGTCACTCTGGGTCAGCAGACAGTGAGAAAGCGAGAGAGGGAGAGAGAGAGAGGTGTTAAGTGATTCACTGCTCCACTTCACAGTGGTTTTCACACTCGTATGTGAATTCAGCTGAGAAATGGAAATGAGAGTTCATTTCTCCAGCGGTTTCCTCTGCTGACTGTTTAAATCATATTTCTATTAATGTATAATTGATAATTCTATATTTGTTTACAGCAGCAGGCGTGAGAAGATTGAGAGACAAATGTTCTCATGCAGGTCACAAATACACAAAATGCTGGATTTTCATGCAATAAATCAGTGAGATGTGCACCATGTGTTACCACAGCAGCACAATGTGTGTGTGTGTGTGTGTATGTGTGTGACACACACACACACACACACACACACACACACACACACACAAATTCCCTTGGACACGTTGTACACTGAGTTGACAATCAGAGAAACCTATGGATACACACGAAAACATATAGATGGATGGATGGAGAAATGAAAGAGATAACAGAGAAACAAACAAATGGTTGGTTGAAAGAACAAACAAATGGACAGATGAGTAAACAGATGAGTAGATAGATGGATGGATGACTGGATAGGCCAGTAAAACAGATGCATAGATATGTATGTAGACATGAATGGAACGAAAAATTGATCAATGGATGGATGGATGAGTGGACATTCAGACAAACAGATGGATAGACAGAGAGATGAATGGAAGTAAGGACAGACAGGCATACAGTGAGATAAATGGATAGACCAGAAGATGAACAGACTGGACAGATGGACAGAAAGATATTATGCATGGTATGGTTGGACAGATTATTAGACAGACAGATGGGTGGATGGATGGTTAGATGAATAGACCAACAGATAGATGGAGAAAGACTCCTCCTAGAAGCAAAACTGATGGACCAAAACAGATGGATAGATAGACAAAAGGATGTATGGATGGACAGATGGATAGTCAGAATGATGAATGGAAAGATCCTGTCTACCTGTATGTCTCTATATCTACCCCTACTTACATACCTACCCTCCTTTCTATCTTAGCTACTTTATTACGATATGCGGATATACTCAAACGATAGACAGATAGATAGACAGATAGATAGATAGATAGATAGATAGATAGATAGATAGATAGATAGATAGGAATAGGTGAAAGAACAGATGGAGAGATTGAGGAATAAAAGACCAGACATACAAATACACAAAATGCTGGATTTTTATGCAATAAAATCCATTCAGACAAACAGACTGATAAAGACATGGATGAATAGATAGATACAGTGTTGAAAATTATGACCCTTAATGGTTCTTCAGTTGACTCTCTATGGGAACCTTGAATGGTAGAACCCTAAAACCAAGTGTTTATCACTTGTCAGAAAGGGAAGCCATTCTAGGAAACTTTCTTTACAAAATGTCTATGATGCTACCACCACCATGCTTCAAAGTGGATCACGGTATGATTTTGTTGGTTTCATTTTCCCAATTGATTTCCAAGACTCTTTACTACTCTGGAGAATCACTTTCATTTCAGATATACAACCTTGTAACTTGAAATCATTTGAGATTTATGAGGTCTTTTTTTTTTTTTTAACATCTCTGTGTACATCATCCTGCCAGGATCTGATTTCTCAAATACGGTGGTTTCTCGCACTTGATTAGTTGGAAATAAATCAGAGGTGCCTCTTGCAGTTTCTGTAGCCCCACACACAGTTTCTGTGTGTTTAAGGAACCCAGACTCAACAATTATAGACAAAATCACTGTTTACCCTCACTATGGCAACAGACAGATAGCTAGAGAGCCAGATGAATGCTTTATTAATGCAGTAATGGAATCACAGTCCCACAGCCAAAGAGCGGTAAAAAGTAAAAACCCAGTTCTACCACTAGGATGTACCACATCGTCTAGTTAAATAAAGCTCTGAGAAAAAACAGAGCAAAAGCAGGTTAATTTCCGTGTTTTTTTTCCAGCAGACTGTGTGCACAATGAAATTATTATATTTTGTACATATTGAAGCATTCTCCATGTACCTAAAAAAAAAAAAAACAAGAGCATTACATCATTGCTTCTTTCAAGCACCGTACGAGGAAGGGGGCGTGGCTTCCAGGGGGCGTGAGTAAATATCGAAGATGTCGCAAATGTCAATCGGCTCATCTGTTGTGTTTATTACGGAAAAATAAGACAACTCTTTTGGCGTATTTTGTAAATTTGTAGTACGTCCTAGCTTAATTCAAAATGCGTAAAAGTCGTATACAGTAAAATTTGGGATTTATTATCCGTCATGTGCATGTATATCGCATCTTATTTAAATACAGACACGCCTACAATAAACTATATATGGTATGTAAGTATCACTTTATAGTCAACCTCATGAAACAGCATGAAATTCTTTCTTTCTTTCTTGAAGTTATCAAGACATAAAAACGAAGCTTGTCGTGCTTGTCAAACCGCTGACACGGGAGACTCCTGCCATAAATAAATAAAAGTTCAGTAAACGTCACCATATGAATGATTATAAATTTTGCTTTAGTAGGTTTATTAAAGTGTAGTATGTATACTACTGTATAGTACGTATTTAGTAAAGTTCCTGTGTATGTATACATTTCCTCAAGCATAGCAGGAAGACATTGTGCAGTATTCTGTGTGGATTAGGAAAAGCAAATTTGTGTGTGTGTGTGTGTGTGTGTGTGTGTGTGTGTGTGTGTGGGTGTGTGTGTGCTTCCCACTTCTGGATCCACTTCAGTGTGCCTAATGCCTCCGCCGCTTGATTTGCTTTATTGCTGGAAAATGTGGCACACTGTTGGCAGACGCTGCCCCGTTTCCCCCTTTGGCCAGCAGACGACTTGGTGGAGCATAAAAAAAGAAAATGTCCTTACAATTCCAAAAGGAGTGAGTGTGAGGCCCATCCTGAAGCTGTGTTCCTGGAACTGATGTCCACCTACATGAGTTAGAGAGACACTGAGAAAGACAAAGAGACACACAAGATCTTGTTCATGCTTATTATTATTATTATTATTATTAGTAGTAGTAGTAGTAGTAGTAGTCTTATTCTATTGCATTGTATTAAACTAGGATAATGAACAGGAATTACCTGTTTTGTTTTTACAGATATTTAATTAAATATTATTGCAATAATAAGTTAAATTCACTAGCACAACAATTTTAGCCAGACTGCTTTTCTCTCATGTTTTAGATATTTCCCTAACACTTGTGTTTTCCCAATAATGTTTTTTTTTTTTTTAGGATTAATGCTAATCAGTAAATAACAGCTACCAAGAATATTAAAAAAGAACATTTGGCTTGAGACGGTGTTCACATACTGTTTCAACTTCATAGCTAGAGGTCATATTTATTCGATATCTTTGTGGCCGCACTCGTATTTGGCGA
Source organism: Pangasius macronema (assembly GCA_037577455.1). NCBI lineage: Eukaryota > Metazoa > Chordata > Actinopteri > Siluriformes > Pangasiidae > Pangasius > Pangasius macronema. The sequence continues at coordinate 2,476,853 of CM074970.1, forward strand.
TTTTTAACTCTTTCTCAATGCAGTCACAAATATTTCCCTTTCAATGCGCATAAGTCTAGTCCAATGTGTCGACGAATACACATTTTAATACCTGCATGTAGTTGGTATTGTTAATTCATTAATGAATAGTGTCATATTTATCTTTTTGATTCATTATTCAGCTGTAATTATGGCATCAGTTGAGTTTTAGTTACAAAACTTAATGCAAATTGTGCAGCTAGTTGTACAGATTTTTTTGTGTCTCATTTGGGATTTAAAACAGTCTTTCCAGATGCCACATGGTCAGAGACGAGCATCTGGGAGTCTCGTATGATGTCGGCTAAATGAGAACATTGTTAGCCGATTAGCCAGTGTAGTGTATCAGCTTTTCAGACATACCTGTGACTTATATAATGGAAAATGAGAGAAAATGACTCTGGTTAAAATGGTTGCTAATTCTTATTATAAATCTATAGCTAGGAGTTTTATACATTGCATTAATTAGCCTCGCCCCTCCCCTCCACAAAAAGCCAGCACAAATACATTTATCTGACTAAACACACACACACACACACACACACAGATGCCCACACAGTCGAGACAGTATGGGACATGTGCCTCGAGTGGCCTTTGAACCAGTAAATACAAGTAAGTACAAGTGTCATTCTCAGAGACATGAATCAGAGGCAAACACACGCTCAATCACTCACTCTCTCTCTCTCTCACACACACACACACACACACACACACGCGACAGGCAGTGAGTAACACAGCCCTAGACAGGTGAACTCATCAAGGTGGAAATCATATAATAAGATAAATTGCTTCTAGGAAAGCCCCCCCTCCACACACACACACACACACACACACACACACACACACACACACACACCGGCATGAATACATCTGCTCATACTCATGTTTCAGGGTGCAAAGAGTGAGAGATCGGAGGAGAGAGAAAATGTTAGGTAGAGAAAATTTGTAAAGCATTGACCAAAAACCTTCGTTCGAGGTTAATAACCAAACAAAATGTCGCGCTAAGAGCTCTGCTCTTGTATAAAAGTGAGTTTGTTTAGAGTTTGATATAAAGACTGAGTGACAAGATGAGTCCTCCTCTCGGGACGGTGAACTTTTCCCCTCAACATTTGATGGAGTGCAGGAGTTCCCGGACAGCTGCGAGCTAATCCCTTCCAAAAACGTAATATCCTCAGGGAAACAGTGCGTATCTGAGCTATGCTAATGGGCTCAGCGACACCATTTATCATTTCAGTTAAGATAGGTTTGAGTTCAGATTTGCTCGACTGTGCCGTATTGACATCACTACGTCTCGCTTTGCGTCATGTAGATGTGGGCCAAACATCTGAAATACGATATGCGGCTGAAAGGAAAATAGTTTTGAAATATGCAAAGCATTACTTTACATATTAATATCAATGTACATATGACTAACCCCACAAGAAAGACTGACACTTTTGCAATACTAGATAAGTTACAAGTCCGTGAGTTGTTTTGTTTTTGTTTTGTTTTTTTTAGGTGTATGGTTTATTGAAAAAAAATAGAGCTAACACTAATTATTATTATTATTATTATTATTATTATTATTATTATTATTATTATTATCAAACATAATATATCCCCTGCTGAAAAAAAAAACACATTAAAAAAAATCTTGTCATATAATTAGATCTTGATGGGAATACTGTATTATCAAAGGGAGTCTAAGAACAAAGATAATTCCTAAAAGACCAATCATAATTTATGGTGGTGTTGGATTATATTTTATCAGAAGAAAAAAAATTGATCGGTTATTAGGAACCATTAGGAAGACACTTCACTCAACACATCTAATGAGAGGACTGGGCTTGTGCGGCGCACTGCAGCTTATTGAAATTGAGAAACATATACAAAAATATGCATCGCATCTCAGTTATCATATTCAACCTACATGTCTACTCTGATTTGATGCAAAAAAAAGTGCTATATTATTCACAATCAACCAAAACAAACACAAGTACACAAGTACAATCGTGACCAAATCATTTATATTGTATGTTTTATACCATAATTAATGTAAAAATGCATATTATGATCTCGTAAACGTTGTTACTGTAATCCAATGAAATGCCGTCGCTTCAGCAGGTGACAGACTGAAATAACGCCTGTGTGCTGTTCAGATTCTAGCTATACACTGCTAACTATAGCATGAACGTTGTATTTTTTTTATGTTTCTACTTGAAAACCATGTCTGTGCTTATTTGTGTTCTAAAATAAAACGTGTACAGACCTCGAGTAACGTGAGAGAGCACGTCTGGAGAGAGAGGTCTGGCGAAAAATGGGCTTGAGACGAGCTCCGAACTTAACAAATGCTAATGATATTTTAATAATGTTAATATATGAGGGGGTGTAATGATTAATAAATATAATATAAATCAAGTTTATATGCATAGAACTACAACTCTAAAGAGAATGTGTTGCTCAACCAGGAAAAAAGTATTAAATGAATATTATATATATATGAAACAATGTATTTATTCAACACTGTGTATTCATCATTTTTCCATTTGGCTGCAAAAGCTAGCTGAGTCATTACTGGTCATGGCGGTTAGAGAGGATGCTCTCGCGCTCGCGGAAAATAAAACTTCCCACCAATCAGAGAGCGTGGTCTGATAAACCCCGCCCCCAGGGCAGAAGCGCGTGCAGGTCTGTGAGGTATAAAAGCCGGAGCTGCGGCACTGCAGGCGCACGGTGCTGCCTGGACGCGTGAGGAGTGCAGCCCGCCCTGAGAATACACCCCAGTCACCAACAACCAAAAAGACTTTTATAATAATTTTTTTTTTTTAAAAAAACAATTGTGATAAAATTAGATTTTTTTAAATAATTTTTTTTGTGCGCGAGAATGAGGCGGTTGGTGCTGTTGGCGCTGTGCGCGTGCAGCGCGGTGGTGTGTGTGCCGCAGACCGGCAGGAATAAGCGACAGGGGCAGCAGCAGGTGCTGGACATACCGGTGGAGCTGGCCCACACACGCCAAGGTGAGGGACAACACACACACACACACACACACACACACACACACCTGCCATGAAGAGAGTGTTTCCCAGTTATAGCTGTCCAACTTTAATGCAACTTAAAGCCTAAAAATCTAATGCAATGCTGTAAATAAGTGTTATACATCGTGTTCCCATAATAAAACCTGATCTATCTATCTAATCTGATCGTTTCTTAATATATTTTGCGCTGTTGAAATATATGATGCTATCAGGAAGCACCAAAACTGGAGCTTCAACAACACTGTTGCTTAAGTTGTTTAAAGTTGCAATTTGTTAAATAAAAGTTAACACAACATTTCCTCTTAAGGCCAAATGTAATCACTCAACCAAGACATTTATACTCAACCAAGAGGTTTATATCTGATATGTTTACTGTAGTTTTGCAACAAATGTCAAGCAATAAAAGTGGATTTCACCTAAAAATACATTCCTGTAATTGCTTTAAACAATATTGTTTACCTACAAAATCTAATTTTATTGCTAAAGAATTGTGTAAAATTACAAGGAGAGTCCATATTTGCACGTTAAGTTATGACTAATGTAGGATAAAAGTTATTAAAGTTTATTTCACCTAAAAATAAATTTAAATATTTACTTTTAAACAGCATAATTTAGCTACAGAATTCCACTCAAAAGTAATAAAAGTTTATTTCACTTAAAAATAAATTACTCTAAGTGTTTTAAATGGCATCTTTTAGCTACAGAATGTCATTTTATTAATAAACAATTGTGTAAAATAACAGTGAGAGGGTCCAAATTTGAACATTAAATTATGACTAATGTTGCTAAAAGCCATAAAAGTTTATTTCACCTAAAAATAAACTTGCTTTAAACAACTTTATTTAGCTACAAAATCTCATTTTATTAATAAATGATTGTGTAAAATAAAAGAGTGAGTCCATATTTGCACATTAAGTCATGACTAATGTCAGTCAAAAGTTATAAAAGTTTATTTCAAATAAAAATAAATTCATATATAAACAGCATCTTTTAGCTACATAATCTCATTTTATTAATAAATGATTGTATAAAATAGAGTCTGTATTTGCACATTAAGTAACAACTAATGTCACTCAAAAGTAATATGAGTTTATTTCACCCCAAAAATAAATACCAATACTTGCTTTGAACAACATTGTTTGGCTACAAAATCTCATTTTATTAATAAACAATTGTGTAATATAACATGCAGAATCCATAGTTGCACATTAAGTTGACTAATGTCACTGAAAATTAACAGAAGTCTACTTCACCCAAAAAAAATCAATACCAGTACTTGTTTAAACAACATTGTGTAGCTACAGAATCTCATTTCATTGATAAACGATTGTGTAACATAACAGAGTCCATATTTGCACATTAAGTACTTGTTTTAAACAACATTGTGTAGCTACAAAATCTCATTTTATTGATAACTTAATGTTCGTAGTGCGTGAAAATTAATCAATAATGAAATTTTTTTTAATAGAATTTTATTTTATTTGTTGATTAGTTACCTACTGTAGTTTAAAGTACATATTTGGACCTTAAGGACATCTGCTCACTTTTAAAGCTAATTCAGGGTGTGCTACTTGCACCTTCCCAGGTAAAGGTACATGCTGAAGGTACAAGAGATGGAGCTTTGATGGTACTGCACAAGCTACAAGAAAAATTACATTGAAGTACCTTTATTTCTGAGAATGTATTAGTATGAGTTAATGCGCTCAACATTTCTTCAAGGATGTTCTCAGACATGGTGTAAATTTTACATATAACTTTACATGTTGACTCTACGTATAATTCATCAGATATTGATTACATTGTATTGGATAAATTGTATTTCTTGTAGTAACTTGTCATCTATTTGTAAATCCATATATGTGGCTTTTAAATGTTACAAGAAAAATATTGATTGGTTGAGATTTATAAAATTACATAGGTAAGACTTTGTTTAACCATGAATCTGACAAATGCACCTCTAAACATATTAAGATTTCTTTCAAGAGTCAGTTTTATGCTCTTCTAAACATCTCTAGAATTTCACTAGTCTAATCAATGATCTACTGCTACTGATAATTCACACGTACAAAAAAAATTCAGAAGTAACACTAAATGTGTTGTTTGTCGGAGTACTACTGAAGTTATTACTTTACCAATAATCACTAATCACTGTAAATGAAGCTGCAAAAAACACATTACAAAGTAAAAGTAATTTAAAATGACTTATGTAAAAGTTTAAAAGTATGATTATATGTATTTAAAATAACATTTTCTTAAAAAGTTTAATATGCAAATGTTCCCCTTTACCCCAAATGTATTCGATCAGCCAAGACAGGTTTGGTGTCTGATATTTCTTACTTTAGATTTGCACTGGAGTCATGACTAATGTTGCCTTTCAAACAGTAACATTTAGCTACAAAATCTTACTTTATTTTTAAATGATTGTGGCAAATAACAGGGAGACACATTGAGTTATGACTAATGTCGCTCAAAAGTGAAAAATAGCTAATTTCAGCCAAAAATAAATGTTTAAACTTACCTTAAACAAACTTGTGTTGCTACAAAATTTCATTTTATTGAAAAACAATTGTGTAAAAAATAACAT
>CM074970.1:2482562-2527457 GCA_037577455.1 Pangasius macronema
TTTACCCCAAATGTATTCGATCAGCCAAGACAGGTTTGGTGTCTGATATTTCTTACTTTAGATTTGCACTGGAGTCACGACTAATGTTGCCTTATAAAAAGTAAATTCCTTTACTTACTTCAAACAGTAACATTTAGCTACAAAATCTTACTTTATTTTTAAATGATTGTGACAAATAACAGGGAGACACATTGAGTTATGACTAATGTCGCTCAAAAGTGAAAAATAGCTAATTTCAGCCAAAAATTAATTTTTAAACTTACCTTAAACAAACTTGTGTTGCTACAAAATTTCATTTTATTGAAAAACAATTGTGTAAAAAATAACATGAAGATTCAGTATTTACACGTTAAGTTATGACTAATGTCCCTAAAAGTAATGCAAGTCTATTTCACCAAAAAAATACATTTCTATACTTATGTTAAACAACATTGTGGAGCTACAAAATCTTATTTTACTGCTAAGCAATTACTATATTATATAGTAACTACTATATTATTCTCAAGCAGAATTATACTGAAAAGCTGAAAGGTAAATGGATAATAAAGTTGTAAGTAAATTTTTAGCTATCACTGCTTTTTTAACATGTCTTTTTAACATCTCCAAATGTGAATTGTCTTCGCCATATTGAAAAACAGACCAATAAAACACAGTAGTTTATATTTCTCAATCTGACTTGTTTGCTTGGGATTATAGTATAATTTATTATACTAATTATTATATATAATATAGAATTATTTTTAACGTTCTTTAGTTTTTTTTATAATTAGCAGTAATGTCAAACTGTAAGCACATAATAATTCCTATGTTTGTTCTGTGATTGATTACATAACACCTCTATAGATTAATTATTAATAAATTAGAAACAATAAACTGATATAGTAATTAATGTGTACTCTGAGAACCTCAGCTGGGTTTGGTTTATTAAGTATGAAGCAGCACGCAATTCGGCAGGACAGAACGCACACTGTTTGAGGTTAACGGAAGCTGAAATTTGATGAATAGACACTTTTCTGTTAGATTGCCAAATCCCGAGATGGTAAATCAGTGACTAACGTAAGAGACGTTCATGAAATGAGTAATATGGCATGAGTATAGTGGTATACATTCATTTTTTTTTTAAATTAAAACCGATGTTTCTATGAGAAAAATCTGGCCAGTAATATAGATTGAGCCCTTGTTTTATTGTGAACTTCCCTGACATGACGATGTGGAATTTTCCATTTTGGCACTAGAACTTAACGTATACCTACTTAGGAAAAACAAGGACTTAACTTAAAGTGCGCCAGCAACATAAACAATAAGTGCATTGATTTATAAGCTGTTTGGGAAAAGCAATCCAAGTTTGGAGTATGCCATGCTGTGGTGTTCTGTCTGCTGATCACCAATTACACAAAACTATTTTCCTAAATTGCTTGTATTATCCCTTCTAATGCTTTAATGTAAATTTTTTTGGAAACAAGTAATTTATTGATTAGTATCAGAAAATTCTTGTTTTGAAGACTTTTGATGAAATTCCAGCAAACAAAGAACTTCAGTTTGTTTGGGTTTCAACCTGCAGTGGTTTATGGGTAATTTTCTTTCTCACACAGCTGGCTGTACAGAGAATGGGCGTTCTTATCGAGTCAACGACCAATGGGAGCGACCCTACATGGGCAGCACGTTACTGTGCACATGTAGAGGATCGGCCGGCATCCAATGTGAAACCAAACCTGCAAGTGAGAGTGAAAACTATGCACAACATTCGCTTTTATGTTGTTATGAATATACAATTATATATGAATTATAAATGTGTACCAATTTCTCCACTTCAATTCTAATGTGGTTGAGTAGCCTTAGTTAATTTTTTTTGTTAATATTTCCACTCAAACCACACTCACACTTAATTATTTTATTTTGTTATATTTCTTTCTTACATTAGTTTTTTTTTTAATTTATGCACTTTTTTTTTTACTTTTTTTAGGTCAATTTATAAGTAAATTTGCCTAAATCTGTAAATTTTTTGTTCGTTTTTTGGATTCATTTTTGAAATAAATATTTGTGTTATATATACTATATATAATTTAAAATTATATAGTATATATAGCACAAATTTGTTTTAAAAATATAATATTTATTTTAAAATATTTATTTAAAAAATAATTATAACATATATAATATATATTGTAACATATATTGTAATTGTGGCTAGATATATCAATTATTTTTGTTACAAAAACTGTTTGAATATTTTTCAAAAATAGAAATTAGTGACTGCCATTTAGCAGCATACCAGCTACATGACAAAATTATAGCACAATCTTTCATTCAACACTGTCTCATTGTTGGGTTCTGAGACTTTTCATAATGTTATTTAAAGAAATCATATCATATCATGTAGCTTTAGTGGTGGCCATTTTGAATATTTACATTTTTTCCTTATTATGCTATTGTAGTCACTTTTTTACAGCAAATAAAAAAAGGATGCAAGTGCTAAAGCGTGTTCTGTTCCTTTAACCGTGATGGTTTTGTCCATTTAGCTGAAGAGCTGTGCTACGATAAAATCAACGCAAGGTCGTACCGCGTGGGCGAGACGTACGAGCGGCCCAAGGACGGGATGATCTGGGACTGCACCTGCATCGGCTCGGGACGAGGCAAACTCAGCTGCACCATCGCAAGTGAGTAACGTTTGTGATGAATAACTGAAAATTTTTTCGAAAAAAATGCGTTAGAAAATTTTGCATTGCTGTAATGTAAAACACGTAGAAAATTTACAAAAAGACTTTTTTTTAAAAAAAAATTACACAAATAGAAAATTAAATAATAATAACAGACTATCCTACAAACTAGCCTTATAATAAACAGACTAATTTATGAACTAGCATTAAATTTAACAATATAACCTGATCTAGCATTATAGGAAACAGGCTACTTTACTAACTAGCATTGTTAGTAAATTATTATATCATTATCATTATAGTAATCTTGTTCATAGGAAAAGTTCGCAGTTACGTATTAAAGCAGATTGTGACCTGTCACGGCGTCTTGTTTTGTGACAGATCGCTGCCACGAAGGAGGGCGCTCGTACCGAATCGGCGATACCTGGACCCGACCCCACGACACAGGCGACTACATGCTCGAGTGTGTGTGTCTCGGAAACGGAAAGGGCGAGTGGACCTGCAAACCCATCGGTGAGCGCTTGATAAATGACTCGGGTCAAAGGTCACGCGTGGTCTGACTGTTTCTTAAAGTGGACAGATTTTAATCATCTGACTTTCATTATCTTTGTGATAATGTTAGAAAATGTGAAACACTCACCTAATCTCTTTTTTTTTTTTTTTTAAAGTACACACACATAAGGTTAAGGAGTGAGGATTCCGCTAAATCAGGGATAATGTTTAAACCCAGTGCAAATACTGAGAGGAAGGCAATCAATATCAACAAACACAAACAAACCCAGTAACCTTGTGGCTGTAAGCTATATGCATTATGTAATTATATCATTAAAAATTTAAATACATTAATATTAAATTAATAAAAATATAATATGTATGTCAAACATAATGGAGATAATAACAATGCTAACAGAAACAAAATATATAAATAAATATTCTAATAAATACAGTAAATACATATATAATATATAGTAAAACAAGTGGTAGAAATTTGGTAAAAATTAAAATGAAAAATATATAAATGTAAATGATAAATTATTTATACATATTTCTTTTTACTTTTATTTTAGTTATTTTTAATTTTATCTTATTATCTTTTTTTAACCTAACTATTTCTTTGTTTTTATTTTTGTTTGTTTTTTTTTCAGTATCATTCAGATTTATTTATTTATTTATTCATTTATTCCTATTTATGATTTGACTCCTATTTTTATTTTCCACTTATTTTATTTATGTAATACTTGTGTCTTTTTAAAACAAATTTTTAGTTTATTTTATGTATTTGATTGAAATATTTTATTTTTATTATGTTAGGCATTTGTACTGTATTTCATGCAATAATTTGTCGTAAAGCTTTTTTTTAGTTCAGACCTTTATCTAAACAACAAAAACGTATTTTTGGGATTTGAACTTGTGATCTCAACGATATGGTTAACCATTAGATTCTGATATTATCTCCAGCAGTGTATCATAACACACACTATGTAACTGTTTCTCACTGATATATCGTTATTTAAGCCTGAGAGCTCTGTGCATTTATTTTACAGCCGAGCGCTGCTACGACACGTCACTGGGCGCGTCGTACGTGGTGGGGCAGACGTGGGAGAAAGCTTTTCAGGGCTGGATGATGGTCGACTGCACTTGTATGGGTGAAGGGAATGGACGCATCACCTGCACCTCCAGGAGTGAGTGACGCATCGCAACTCGGCTCTGTTCTCATTGTCATTTCCAACGTTGTTACAAAAGTTCCCTCGAGGACCATTTCAAGTTAGAATTGTTGCAATTGTAACAATAAGAACAATTATTAGCTATAGAGTGATAGCTAGCTATATAGTCAGCTACTGTATATATATATGTAGCTACACATGACTAGCTATCTATAACTTTTTTTTTTAAGATTAAACATATCGATAAATATGCATTACAAGGTACAGCTAGTCAATAACAGACTACTTAAGTATAGTTTAGCTAGCTAAAGTCTTCTATAGACAGTGTAAGACGCAGTGACCATTTTTAGAAACGTCGATATTTTCATCAGACGTGTCGCAAAATTATTAATACAGCGAAAATGCCACTGTCAGTGCACTTAGTATCGACTGCAAAACGAACACGCTTCTATTTCTTAGTGAGAAATGTCAACATATCTTTGAATATAGTGTTAAACATTTGGAACTGAGATTTTTTTTTCAAATTACTCATCAGTAATAATTCTTTATCAGCTATCCATATATGGTATAGCAGCTTACGTATATAGATGTTTTACATGTGCTGCAATATTTCTTTCGTTAAAAACAAACGTAACGGTAATAATAATAATAATAATAATAATAATATGTCGTGGCTGTTTCAGACCGCTGTAACGACCAGGACATGAGGAAGTCGTACCGTATTGGCGAGACGTGGACCAAAGTGGACTCACAAGGCCGCAAGCAGCAGTGTTTGTGTACAGGAAACGGACGCGGCGAATGGAAATGCGAGAGTCACACGTCTGTGCAAACCGCCCTTGGTGAGTGCGAACCAGGTAACAGCGTGATTTATCAAAATCTTTCTATCTCAATCATTTCCTCCTTCATCCCTCATATTAAACAGTGCACACATTGGCATAACATACACTATATTAACGACCAAGTCTAACCATTTCTTTTTATTCTAGCATTAGGAACACTGTGTTGTTTATACAGCCCAAGAATTGTGATTTATAATTGTACTTTGGAATTTTACAAAAAAACATCATTTTGTTTTAAATGCAAAGTAAGTAAATATATTTGTATTTTTACTAATTTATAGGGACAAATATGGGTGACAAGCTACTAATATTTAAGCTTTTTAAATTAATAAATTGTGTCTGTTTTTTTATTTAGGAAAAAATTTATATTGCTTACATTGCTTACAAGAATTTTTTAATTAAAAATATTTGGGGGTATTTATTTTTCACCTGGGCATTACTTGATTTATTTTTTATTATTATGGAATTGATTAATTTAATAATTGTAACTATTATTTAATAATAATTTCATGTATTTAAAAATAATTATTATTGTTGTTGTTAATGTAGGTATGTGACAACTTTATAAAAATTGTCAAATAATTGTAGATAATTTTCAAAATTTGATTTAAAATGTTCTGTACACTCGAGCCTGAAACTTTGGTGAAAATTTTCTAAGGTGATTTAAATTGATAAATTGAATAAAAATCGCAATTACATCATACTTTATAATTATACTTTTTTAATAAATTTTTTTCTTTTTATAATTATATATATATATATATATATATTTAATTATTTAATTTCATTGCTTTCTTCCTAGTCAAATGTATTGAATATTATTTATAAGAAATGTTTAATTAAATATTTTTTTTTGGTTAATTTGACTTTGTATTTTTTTTTTCCTTCTGTTTGTTCTCACCCTGGCTTTATTCGCTGATAGGTTCAGGCACGGCCTTGTCTACTCAGGTTAAACCCGTCACTCACCAGCTGAACATTGTGCCCGAGCTGCTTGAGATTGGCACGTGTCAAACCGGATCTGGCACCACCTACTACAGCGGCATGCGCTGGGTCCAAACGCAGGGCAGCCAGCAGATGATCTGCACCTGCATTAACGGAGGCATCGGCTGCAAAGAATGGGGTACGCCAAAATTATAGCTTCACTTAATAAGTGAAGTGACTTCATAAGTCATTTTTGAAGTGAGAATAACATGGTGAAATAAAACTGTTTGAGATATGCTGCAGTAAACACTGAAAGCCTCTTTAAACCTCATCCAGAAGCTGGCATGCTGGTTTGATGGAGTTACCTTTTCTGGAGTTTTATGACTTGTTGTGATGGAAGCTTCAATATTGGCTCACATTTTGAATTCCCCTAATTCTTGTGTGTGTGTGTGTGTGTGTGTGTGTGTGTGTGTGTGTGTCAGACGGCCAGTCTCATGTGTACGGCGGGAACTCCAACGGCCAGCAGTGCGTGTTCCCCTTTGTGTTTGATGGAAAAACACATTACTCCTGCATCTCTGAAGGCCGAACCGATGGGCAGCTGTGGTGCAGTACCACCTCCAACTACGACACGGATCACCAGTACTCTTTCTGTACTCAGAGAAACAGTAAGTAAAGAGTTGATTAAACATTAAAACCTTTATTAAACCAGATTTAACCTGCATTTATAGTTGTGAGTTTGAACCCAGACTTGATTTGAGACTGAAGGAATGGGATTTTAAATGGTAGTTTTGGGATTTAATCTAAACTTGTAGTTTTTGGTATTGCACTTAAACTTATATCTCTGGTTTTTAACCCAAGACTCATTTTGACTTAGTGACTTAGAGTAGTTTTAACTTTGGGATTTGAATCTTGAGTACCACATTGATTGGAGTTGGCCATAAAGTTACAGCTTTGGTGTTTTACCAAAACTCTTAGCTTTGTAAATGAACCAGGAAGACCAAGCTTTGGAATTAGGCCTTAAATCACAGCCTAGGGACTAGAACTAACATTTCACTAATTTCACAGCTTTGGAACTGAAACTAAAGTTTGAGTTTTGGGATTGGACCTAAAGTCCCAACTTTTGGGATTGGACCCTAAGTCTGAGCTTTTGGGATTGGACCTGAAGTCCCAGCTTTGGAATACTACCCAAACTCTTAAGAGTGGGATTGAAACCAAAGTCTTGGTTGGGTATAATGGGTATAAAGATCCTAGTTTTGTAATTGGAGCTAAATCTTTTGGGTTTGGGATTGAACTAGAACATTCAATCCCACACCCAATAGATGGGAATCCCACATGGGATACTGGGATTGGACCTTAGGTCTTAGCTCTGGGACTGGATTTAAAGTCCCAACTTTGGGATTGGAACTAAAGTCCTACCATTGGGATTGGATAAAAAGTCTGAGATTTGGGATTGGACCTAAAATCCCAGTTTTGGGATTGGACCTAAACTCATAGCTTTAATGCATAGTTTGATTTTTGGAAGTTAATGCAAAATCAAACCTTTGGGATTAAATGGAAGGTGCTAGTTTTAGTCCTATTTTTAAAACTCAGCGAAAAGTCCTATCTATAGGATAGAACCCAAGATCCCAGTTTTAGGACTGAACCCAAAGTCCCAGTTTTTTTGATTGAACCCAAAATTCCAGCTTTGGGATAAAAACTTTGGGATGCAACCCAAACTTGACCCACTTACAATTATCATTTGATTTAATAAAGATCCTTAATTTTGGGAACTGATTTAAACTCTCAGGTTTGGGATTCCACCTGAACTCAGCTTTGGGTTTTTAACCCAGATTGTTAGCTTCTGGAGGAAATCCCATGTAATCTTGTATATATTTTCATGTAGTCTGTCAGCTAATGTTAGCTTAAGTAGAAGTTGAACATGTCTTTGTGTAGATGTTGTTAATATACAGCTAATAATTGATTATAATAGTTGATGATAAGATACAGTATATTGAATATTCAAGTTTTTTTTTACAGTCATGTTTAAAATGAAAAGGATACTGATTGCTAGCAGGAGAGTACTTTCTTGAAGCTGCTGCTTATTTGAAGTTTAATACTTTCCTTCAGTGATGGTGACGACTCGTGGTGGAAACTCTAATGGCGCACTGTGCCATTTTCCCTTCCTGTACAACGGCCGTAATTACACAGACTGCACATCCGACGGCCGACGCGACGGGATGAAGTGGTGTGGCACTACAGAGAACTATGATGATGAGCGGCGCTACGGATTCTGTCCCATGGCAGGTACGTTGAGTCCACTACCAAGTACTGTTTTTTTTTTTTTAACAAGTATAGGGTGACAGTGGATGCTAACAGCTGGATGCATTCAGTTTATCCGCATAAAGGCAGTATATTTGGTTTAGACTGGATTTAAATACACACTCTAGCAGGCATGCTGGGACACAGCTGACTAGCCAGATGCTTGCACTGAATCATCCTTTTTGTCTGAATCTCTGCCATGAGGTTTGCTTTTATAGACGTGAATAGCTTTTTCATGAAGCCAGCCATGCCGGAGTCCAGGTCGTCAAAAACCCAAATGCAGGATATAAGGGTCATTATGTCATTATGAGAGGGAGACTTTATGAGCACATAATAATTGGCTATAACTAGTCGCTGACTTGTAACTGTCTTGGCCAGAGCTACATAATCCACCCTTTTTTTTAACATGCTGAGATTTAAATGGAATGAGATCAGAATCTAACACACACACACACACACACACACACACACACACACACACACACACACACGCAGTACATAGCTGACTGAGCAGTCCTCACATGAAACAGAAATCTACTCAAATTGCTGTAACGACTTTATATATATATATGTATTTTATAGTTTATAAAAAAACAGGCTTAATTCTGAATAAGACTAAGTAATCCCGGACTAAAGAGTACTAGTTACTTATTAGCTAAATGCCTAGCTAATAAGTAACTAATACCCATTTTATACCCCAGACTAAATCCTGACAAAATGTTCACTAACTGCAGACGAAACTTGAGACTAAAACCCTGATTGAACCCAGACTGGATCCAGATTACACTCAGAATAAACACTGAATAAATCTTGACTGAACACAAACTAAACCCTGACTGTATTCACTAAATCTAGTCTAGACCTAAGCCTGACTATACACCAGACTAATCCCTGATTAAACTAAAACTAATTCCTGATAAATCCCCATAATAAACTCAGACTAAACCGTGACTGAACCCAGAGACACACTTGTTTGGTTTGAGATACAGGACTTTTGATTTTTTTTATAATAAATGGGATTAAAAAGTATTCGGAACATACAGTATCCTAATCTCACTGTAATGTCTTGTATTCTCCAGCTCATGATGAAGTTTGCACAGTAAACGAAGTCATGTACCGCCTGGGTGATGAGTGGGACAAGCGCCATGACACCATGGGTCACATGATGCGCTGCAAGTGTTTGGGTAACGGCCGGGGCGAGTGGAGTTGTGTTGCCCACTCACAGCTTCGAGGTGCAAACCCAAACCTGATTCTGTATTTAAACTGATTCTACAGATAACATAACTCAAATTTCATATTCGTTTAGAATTTGTAGTTACCTTAACACAAATGTTGTACATGACTTAATTCTGTATTTAAGTACTGAAGTTTGTTTATTTTGTGATTACTTTAACCCAGAACTATTTGTTTTTATTGTATTTATTTCTACAGATACCATAATTTAAACTTTGTATATTTTATAGCAACTGAAACCCAAACTTCATATTTATTTCTATAGCTATCATATCTTAAAGTTCGTATTATTTTATACCTACCAAAACTTAAACTTCATATTTATTTTTCTGACTATAGCTACTGCATCCCAACTTTGTATTTATTTCTACAGCTACCTGTACCATTAACTTATTACGCATAATATTTTATAGCTACCACATCACAAAATTCGCATATTTATAGGTACTGTAACCCAAACTTCATATTTACTTCTAAAGCAATAGCTAACATAACTGTAGCTATTTCTGTAGATACTGTAACTTAAAATTCATGTATTGTTTTATAGCTACTGAATCACAAACTTTGCATTTCTTTTTACAGCTAACAAAGCTTAATCCTTATGTAAACTCTGTATAAACTTTCTATATAATAGTATTCATTTTTATAGTTATAGATAACAAGTAGATAACAAATAACCCAATTTATAAACCAGTTTATTTCTGTGGCTACTGTTACCAAAACTTTCCATAAATATAGATACCATAACTCAAACTTTATATTTGTTTGTATAACGATAGCTACCATAACCCAGATTTCATATTTATTTCCAAAGCTATAGCTACCATAACGAAAACTTTATTTGGGTACATATTTATTTAACTATAGTTGCTTTGTGTTTATTTCTGTAACTACAGTTTCCATAACCCAAACTTTGTATTTATTTATTTCTAAATTTCTATAGCAACCATAATTAAAACTTTATTTGGGTACATATTTATTTAAGTAACTATAGTTACTTTCTATTTATTTCTATAACTACAGTTTCCAAAACCCAAACTTCATATTTATTTCTGTAACAATAGTTTCCATAAACCAAACTTTGTATTTATTTCTTTAACTATGGCTACTGTAGTCCAAATTTTGTATTTAATTCTACAGCTACCATCACCAGCATGTCACAGTTACAGTTATGAAGACATAAACAAAGCGTAACGTTGTGTTTTTGGCCATCAGATCAGTGTATTGTAGACGGACTCACGTATGAAGTGGGCCAGACATTTGACAAGCGCCACAAAGAGGGCTACATGATGAACTGCACGTGCTTCGGTCAGGGCCGCGGCCGCTGGAAATGCGACGCTATAGGTAAGATACGCTCTCTCCTCATGTTCTTTTCATTTCCAGTGCCTGGAGACATTTTCACACCGATCAAAGGTTCTTGGGTTGTTTGACTTATTTTGCTTTTTACTAACATTCTAGAGAGTAAAAGCTCACAGCTGTCTGGACGCAGACAGGGGGGAGAAATTGAGAGCTTTTTTGGAAAATGTGCCAATGCAGATGTTTTCCAGCCAGTTTGACAGCTCAAGAAAATAAGAACATCTGCACTTCAGTAATATAAATATTTTTTTGCCTCCAGATCAGTGCCAAGAAATCGAGACCAAAGCGTTCTATCAGATCGGTGAGACGTGGGACAAAGTGAGTCAAGGTGTCCGAAGTCGGTGTACCTGTTACGGAAACGGTGTTGGAGAACATGCCTGCGAGCCTCTCCAGTCCAGGGGTGAGTTACAGTGTGCACAATAATAGCTACAGTAATAACGTCTAGAGAAAAAAAACAACAAAACTGTAGTCCATTGGATTTAGTTTATTTTAAATGAGTACTTAAAAAAATGGGCGGAGCTAATGTTGGGCAGCGCTTTAGTAAAGGTCAATGGCACTCGTCTGACCCACAGAGCTAGGAGTCTCGAACAGGGGGGCTGTCAATCAATAGAATATTAAGCCACGCCCATTCTAACAAGTCCCAGAAGTGTCTAATGTATTAGTACATGTCTGATTTTTTTTTTTAACCTATGATCAGATACACACGATTATGTTTTTATTTCAGTGTAATGGAGTATATTACATCAAATCACAGTTTGCCAGATTTACTCCTCTTACATGATGGATGGAACTTGGTGTGTTAAATCATTAAAGCCAAAGACTGAAGATTGACACTTTAAAACAAACATTTCATAGTTTCCTTTAGTATTTTTGAGGAAATGTGCTTCACGGGAAGCTGGATTCAGAGAGGAGGGGGAGAATGGAAAATGTTACGTAAACACGTTTGATCCACAGTTTGGACCTTAGTCAGGTGTTGACGCTGTCAGTCCAGATCCAACCGTTAATCAGAGTTTGTCTCCTCTCTCCTTCCCAAAATGAGGGCTGAACACTTTGAAGTCAGCCAGATGGATTTAGACGTGTGGCTCCTTCCTTCTTCGCACCCTTCCTCTTTGATCACTTCTTCAGAGATTTGTTGAGAAGAACAGTTCCACACTTCTTGTTGACTGAGCTGATATAAAGAACTTCTTGGATTGGGTTATTCAAGTTGCTTTGAAGTGTGAAGTTTTTATGAACAGGAAAAAATGGGGGGGGGCCTGCGAAACTGTGTTCAAACTCAAAGATCATTTTTTTCCTCTCTCAGTTTTTGTATTTGTAACTGAACAAAATTTTTGTATTTGTAACTGAACAAAAAGAAAGGAGAAAGAAGGAGGAATGAACAATGAAGAAAGAAAGATTGGAGAGAGGGAAAGGCAAAGGAAGAAAAGATAGGGTTAAGAAGAAAAAGAGATAGAAAGAAAAAGAATTGGGGTTTAACAATAAAGCAAGAGAAAGGTTTTAAGAAAGAAAGAAAAAGAATAAATAAATAAGGATTGTAGTCAATAAGAAAGAAAGAAAGAAAGAAAGAAAGAAAGAAAGAAAGAAAGAAAGAAAGAAAGAAAGGGACTTATTAAAAAGAATGAACAAAATGGAGAAACAAATAAAGATGGTATTATTATTATTAGAGTGTGTGCAGCGTGAGTGTGTGAGTGTATGAAGCGTGAGTGTGTGTGCAGCGTGAGAGTGTGTGCAACATGAGAGTGTATGAAGCGTGAGAGTGTGTGCAGCGTGAGAGTGTGTGAGTGTGTGAAGCGTGAGAGTGTGTGCAGCGTGAGAGTGTGTGAGTGTGTGCAGCGTGAGAGTGTGTGAGTGTGTGAAGCGTGAGAGTGTGTGCAGCGTGAGAGTGTGCAGCATGAGAGTGTAAAAAATGAATGGACTGTCCATGTGTATTAAAACTGTGTATCAGTCATATCAGGAAATCAAAAAGGAGATATGAATATGTGTAGGAAAATATTTATTTTATTTCAATAATATATCATGTTCTATATTATGATTGAATTAGAATTATATAAAATAAATATTAATATAATTAACACGATTATAGATCATAAAATTTTCAACAAAGTAAGGCAGTAATCTTGTTTTGTTGTAGTCGCGGGCTTGTTTTTTTGTTCGCACGAATCAAATCACGAGTCAATCTTCAGAGGATCTTCATCATACAATCTGACAAAGGACAACTATTCTAAAAATTCTGCCCAGATTTTATTTTGGACCAAATAATAATCGGAGAAGGCAGCCGAAATCACGCAATGCAAATCCCGGACTCATTTATCAACAGCTAGCTATAAAACTAGCTGCAGTTTTAGTTCGTAATAAACATCTACCAGTAGGTTTGTTGTAACCGGATACTAATCCTTCTGATCTCTTCATCCCGCTAGTTCCAGTACGCGTGACCATCACAGAGACGGGAAACCAGCCCAACTCGCACCCCATCCAGTGGAACCCACCAGCATCGGCCCACATTACTCAGTACATCCTCAAGTGGAGAGTGGTAGGTCCACATTAACGTGGTTTCAGTGCGGCGTTCCTCACGGCCGGATCATGGGGCCATTTTTGTTTTACACTTAGCTCATATGAATGGTATATAATGAAAAGTTACGTTTTTTTTGTTGTTTTTTTAAAATGTTGCTGACCATAATGCATGTGTGATATAAGAAAACATGTCAAGGATGCATGGTTACATTTTTTTTTTTTTTTTTTTTTTTTTTTTTTTGTACTTGTGAATTGTAAAAGAAATGTGTAAAATGCTAAGTGTTAATCGATCAGGCATGTCATTTAGCTATGTTTACATTTCTCCGGTTTTATTAGCAGCTAGGAAGGGCTCACACAGATGTGTTCATGCACTCAGGCGTAGGCTTCATAACGCTAGCATGTCAATTTGTGATGTAAAATATAAACACTTGAAGCCTGGTTGTTAAATCTGTACTATTGCTCAAATTGGACAGGGAGCATCTTGCTTCTGTACACAAACATGTGGAAGAGATATTTACACAAAGGTCCAGGAGTACAGGACATGACGTTTAATCAAGCGCAAACAAGCACACAGTCCTTGAACCTCACACACATGAGTTAGGAGAAAAGGCAGTTTGGATTTACAGAGGATTTTGTGTTTAGGAGAAGTTTAGGGGAAGTTTGGATGAAGTTTAAGAGCAGTTTAGGAGATGTTAAGAGAAGTTTGGGAGAAGTTTAGGGAAGACGTTTAGGGGAAGCTTGGGAGAAGTTTGGAAGAGGTTTGGGAGAGGTTTAGGAGAAGTTTAGGAGATGTTCGTGAGATGTTTGGGAGACGTTTGGAGAAGAGTAGGAGAAGTTTGGGAGAAGTTTAGGAGATGTTTGGGAGAAGGTTAGAAGTTTAGTGGAAGTTTGGGAGAAATTTGGGAGAAGTGGATTATTTCAGCCAGTGGTGTGTGTTCTTGTATTCACTGTGTCATGGTGTTCAGGACATGGTGTAGGAAACAACTGTTTGGAAAGTCAGCATGGTGCTTTGAAGTGTTTGAAGTTTTTTTGGACAAGAAAACAATGCTGAGAATCTGTGGTTGAATTCAAAGGTAGTTTTTTTCTCTCGCTCTCTCTCTCTCTCTGTTTTTTTCCTTTTACAACCTAGCGTCATTACACTTGCCAGTGTACCAAGAAGTAACTACTTGTAAGAAAAGAAAAAGAAATGAGAAAGGAAAGATGAAGAAAGAAAGTAATTGGGTTAAATAAAAGACAGAAAAAAGAAAAAGAATGGTAGGATGTGGTTAAGAAAGAAAGAAAGAAAGAAAGAAAGAAAGAAAGAAAGAAAGAAAGAAATTGGTTGAAAGAAAGAAAGATAGGTTGGATGGGGTAAAGAAAGAAAGAATAAAGGATGGAAGTTGGGTTAAAAAAAAGAAAAATAAAGAAAGACAAAGTTGAGTTAAATAAGAAAGAAAGAAAGAAAGAAAGAAAGAAAGAAAGAAAGAAAGAAAGAAAGAAAGAAAAATTCAAATATTGAAAGTGGAAAAAGTTAGCAGTAGAAATAATTGAGGAAAAAGAAACATGATGGAAAGAATGGAAGTAAAGAAAGGGATTAAACAAAGGGAAGAGTGAAACGTGAAAGAAATGGAAGTACAGATTCACAACAGCTTCTTCTCTGAATGTTGTTGTTGTTGTTTTTGTTGTTAACAGAAAAACACACGCACTCCATGGAAAGAAGTCATGATTCCCAGTCACATCAACTCCTACACCATCTCAGGCCTGAAACCAGGCCTCACCTACGAGGGGCAGCTGATTAGCATCCTGAGCTACGGTCACAGAGAGGTGACCAGATTCGACTTCACTACCTCCTACGGCTCGCGTACGTTGCTACACACACGCCCGTCATCTTTCATATGTTAGCTTTATACTAGCTTTACAGCAAACACACTAACCCATGAACTAGCATTACAGCAAACAAGCTAACCCATGAACTAGCATTACAGGAAACAAGCTAACCCATGAACTAGCATTACAGGAAACAAGCTAACCCATGAACTAGCATTACAGCAAACAAGCTAACCCATGAACTAGCATTACAGGAAACAAGCTAACCCATGAACTAGCATTACAGGAAGCAAGCTAACCCATGAACTAGCATTACAGGAAACAAGCTAACCCATGAACTAGCTTTACAGCAAACAAGCTAACCTATGAACTAACATTACAGCAAACAGTCTAACTCATGAACCAGCATTACAGGAAGCAAGCTAACCCATGAACTAGCATTACAGCAAACAAGCTAACCTATGAACTAGCTTTACAGCAAACAATCTAACCCATGAACTAGCATTACAGGAAACAAGCTAACCCATGAACTAGCTTTACAGCAAACAAGCTAACCCATGAACTAGCTTTACAGCAAACAATCTAACCCATGAACTAGCATTACAGGAAACAAGCTAACCCATGAACTAGCTTTACAGCAAACAAGCTAACCTATGAACTAGCATTACAGCAAACAATCTAACCCATGAACTAGCATCACAGCAAACAAGCTTACCCATGAACTAGCATTATAGTAAACAAGCTAACTGGCATCATAGTAAACAAGCTAATTCTTAAACTAGCATTATAGCAAACAAGCTAATCTATTGACTAGCATTCCAATAAACATGTTAGCATGTGAGGGCATGTTTAAGCTTTTTGAATTTTTCTTTTCTTGGTGTTTAGTGGTTCCTGCGGAAGGCGTGACCACTCTCCCCACTCGAGAGGTGGACACGTCTGAGTCCATCACCGAGATTACGTCCAGCAGCTTCGTCGTTTCCTGGACGTCGGCGTCTGAGACCATCTCCGGATTCAGAGTGCAGTACGAGCTCTCTGAGGAGGGAGCTGAGCCCACGGTGATCGGTAACGAGAACGCTTTCGAATTTGAATTATTCACAATCTACACACAAACTAGCGTTACAGTAAACTAATTAACACACAAACTAGCGTTACAGTAAACAAACTAACACACAAACTAGCATTCTGTTAAACAAACTAATACATAAACTAGTGTTCTGGTAAACAAACAAACACAAACTAGCATTACAGTAAACAAACACACAAACTAGCATTATAGTAAACAAACTAACACACAAACGAGACTTACAGTAAACAGACTAACACACAAACTAGCGTTACATTTAAGAAATTAACACACAAATTAGCGTTACAGTTAAGAAATTAACACACAAACTAGTGTTATAGTAAACAAACTAACACAGAGACTAGCCTTACAGTAAACAGACTAACACACAAGCTAGCCTTATTGTAAACAGACTAACACACAAACTAGCATTATATTAAAGAGACTAACAAACTAGTGTTAGAGTAAAAAAGCTAAAAACACGCAAACTTGTGTTTCACAGTGAATAAATTAGTAAATATGAATAGTTAAAAATGTTAATCAAATGTTTGGATTTTTTCAGATCTCCCACGCACGGCCACGTCGGTGAACATCGACAACCTCCTGCCAGGCCGAACGTATCACGTTCAGGTTTACGAAGTCGAGCCAGAAGGAGACACAAACCTTATCCTGACCACCACTTCGACCACCGGTATGAATTAAATTATGAAACAATTACTATATTGCCAAAGCTAGCTACTAGCTGGAAAGTTCCTACGCTATCTACTTCAAATTTCCTAATAAATCACTTCAGCTACTGTTCCTTCTGTCAACAAATTATTAGCAACTAGCATAGCTATCTAACTAGCTGCAAAGTTACTACACTACCTACTGGCTAACCGACTAGCTAACATAATAGCTAGTTAGCTAGAAGCACATATGTCTTGGAGCGCATATGTTTTGAAAGAAATTTTCCAGCTATTTGTTTCTTACTAAGTCGTAACAACATGTGCAAGTTGTTAGCGAAACAGCGAAACTTGTTTAGTTGCAATTGCTAACTAATTCTAGATTGACCAAAAATCAACAAGAAACATATTATGAAAGCTAGCTGCTAGCTGGAAAGTTACTATGCTACCTATCAGCTAGCTGCAGCACAAGCTACTTACTTCAAATTTCCAAACAAATCACTTTGTTCCTTACTCATTACTCATTCCTAGAATAGCTAGCTAACTACCCACATAAAACAACAAGCGACATGTGCTAGCTGTCCTTGCGGTTGCTAGTTTTTAAGCTAGCTTGTGACATATGCTAGCTGTTAATAAGGCAGCTAGGTAGCTGAACTAACAAACTGGCTAGCTAATCACATTGGAAAGTTAGCAATTTGAGTTAGAAATCGAGTTAGCATTTGTTACCTCGCTAGTTACAGTAACTGCATGTGTATAGTGTAACGTGTAACGTGTTTGTGATTCTCAGCTCCTGATACGCCGAGCGATCACCGAGTTTCAGACGTCAGAGAAACGTCCATCGTGATCTCCTGGACCAAACCACAAGCGCCAATCACTGGTACATTCCAAACTCACTTCTGACTGAAGTGTTCCATTAATCCGGAATTCTAGACCGAAATTTGATTTGCGTGTGTGTGTGTGTGTGTGTGTGTGTGGAGGTTACCGTGTGGTGTACACCCCATCTGTGGAGGGCAGCAGCACTGAGCTCAACCTGCCCGAGACGGTGACCTCGGTCACCCTGGTTGACCTCCAGCCAGGCCAGTCGTATAACGTCAGCATCTTCGCCGTGGAGGAAAACCTGGAGAGCGTGCCGGTGGTGCTGCAGGTCCACACAGCCGGAGAGTCGCAACCCGGTGAGAGATAGAGCACATAACACCGGGCTTTAAAGCCTTAAAGCGGCAATAAGCAACATCTGGCGTGAGGTCTGTAATGCCTAAACGGGTGGAGCTCAATTACATGTGAACAATTTTTTTTTTTCCTCCTTGAGCTCCGCCCTCATTAAACAGACCCCGCCCCCCATTCCCACCCGCCCATCCATGCAAACAAAGGTTCTTTTTCCTTCTTTCTTTCTTTCTTTCTTTCTTTCTTTCTTTCGTAGTCCCAGAAATCTTTTTTCTTTCATATTCTTTCTTCATTTTTTCATACCTTAACTTTTACTTCTCATTCTTTCTTTTTTTCTTTCTTTCTTTCTTTCTTTTGATCGACCTTCATTTTTACTTTTTCTCTTTCTTTTTTATTCATCTTTTTTCTTTTTTTCTTTCTTTTTTCTTTTTTACTCCTCTCCCTCCTTTTTTTTCTGTATTCTTTCTTCATTTTTTCAGTTAATTTTTCTTTCACTTGTTTTTATTCTCCATTTTTCTTTTCTTTTCTTTTCTTTCTTAGTCCCAGAAATCTTTTTTCTTTCACATTCTTTCTTCATTTTTTTCATACCATAGCTCTTTCTTTCTTTCTTTCTTTCTTTCTTTCTTTCTTTCTTTCTTTCTTTCTTTCTTTCTTTTTTTCTTTCCATCTTTCTTTCTTTCTTTCTTTCTTTTTTATTCATTTTCTCTCCTTTTTTTCTTTCCATCTTGTTTTCTTTTCTTTCTTTTTTTATTGCTTTTCTTCCTGTCCTTCCTTCTTAACCACAGTGTCAGTTGTTCACCAGGGTTCTGTTCACATGCAGTAATAATAATAATAATAATAATAATAATAATAATAATAATAATAATAATCCTGTCCTAGGAGCACTCTTGAACATTTTAAACATCGGAAAGCATGATGTAAGCTAGACGTTTGCCGATTTCAAATCTTTTAAACTGCTTATTTCTTATGAAGCGTAACAGTTTTCTCTCCCAGCATGCACTGGGCTCACACACACACACACACACACACACACATACACACACGCACGCACACTTGCAGAGGAAACTCCTGCAAAGAAAGCAGCTTTCCTGTTTCTTGTTCTCCTTCACAAAGAATTCATCACTGTTTTTTTTTTTGTTTGTTTGTTTGCGCGTTACCTGGCAGCAGGCGCTAGGGGGCACTGATTAATTTGCCTTTTTGTTAGATTCAAACCTGGGATTAGATCATCATCCGAGTATGGAAGTATTTCCCCGAGAAATTTAAAACACAGAAAAGTTTCAAAGAAAATGAAAGAAAGAAAGAAAGAAAGAAAGAAAGAAAGAAAGAAAGAAGACAAGATGGGGGAGAGTAAAAAAAGAAAAAGAAAGAAAGATGGAGAGTAAAAAATAAAAGAAAAAAGAAAGAAAATTCATTAAGAATTTAAGAAAGAAAGAAAGAAGACAAGATAGGGGAAAAGACAAAAAAAAAGACAGAGTGAAGGTAAAAAAAGAAAAAGTAAGAAAGAAAATGAATGGAAAAGAAAGAAAGAAAGAAAGAAAGAAAGAAAGAAAGAAAGAGGAAGAAAAAGAAAAAGAAAAAAGAAAGAAAGATGGGAGTTAAAAACAAAAACAAGACAGGAAAAGTAAAAAAAAAAAGAAAGTAACATGAACGAATGAAGGAAAGAAAGAAGACAAGATGGGGGCGTTAAAAACAAAAAAGACAGAGTGAAGGTAAAAAAAGAAAAAGTAAGAAAGAAAATGAATGGAAAAGAGAGAAAGAAATAATGAAAGAAAGAGTAAAATAAAAGAAAAAGAAAGAAAATGAATTAAACAATTAACTAAGAAAGAAAGAAAGAAAGAAAGAAAGAAGTAAAAACAAAAACAAAAGAAAAAATAAATAAAATGAAGGAAAAAATGAAATGAAGGAAAGAAAGCAATAAAGAAGACAGAGGGAGAGGAAAAAATAAGAAAGAAAGAAAAATAATCGATTGTCTTCTTTAACTCTGATCTTCACGTTCATTCGAATCATTTTGTTCTGTTTTAACGTGACTTTCTGTGACTCCGCCCTCAGAGGAAGTCGAGGCACCAACCGAGCTTCAGTTCTATGAGGTCACTGACGTGAAGATCACGATCATGTGGACCGGACCGCCCAGCGAGGTGTCCGGCTACCGCGTGATTTATGAACCCGTGAGCTCGGACGGCCACACAACACAGAAGCCGCTAGCGCTCCCCACCACGCCCAACGCCTACGCCGAGATCACGCACCTGCAGCCCGGCACCTTGTACCGCTTCTACGTCTACACCATCTACGGTGGCGCCGAGAGCCAGCCGCTGGTGGGCGAGAAGTCTACCCGTGAGTCTGCATACGCATTCCTATATAGTATTTATTNGCGATATTTATTTTATTATATAGACAGCCTCATTGTTAACCTTTGACGTCTTGTTCCTTCAGGACCTGACGCTCCTACAGACCTGCGCTTCCCAGACGTCACAGAAGACACAGTTCTGGTGGCGTGGTCCGCCCCACAGGCCCAAATCACCGGTTATCGCTTCTACATAACCGCGGAGGACTCCACCTCGCCGTTGCAGCTCAGGGTCCGACCCGAGGAGACCCAGTACACCATCCAGGACCTGCAGCCAGACACGGTGTACACCATCACAGTGCACTCGGAGCAGGGCAACACGCTGAGCGAGGGCGTCTCCGGAACCGTCACCACCTGTGAGTTCACAGTGACTTCAAAATCACAAAAGCAAGACGAAGCTATTTAGCATACCAAAAACGTACACTTTTTTGATGTTAGCCGCCTAGTTAGCTTGAAAACTAACTTTACTAATAATAAACAGGTAGGAATTTGTAGAAGTTTGGCATTTGGCTACCAAAAAGCTATTAAAAAGAAATAGACATTGAAATTGCAAGCGTGTTTTTTTTTTTTTAAGGATCAGATAATTGGAGGCAAAGCCCGTGTAGTTGGTTTACAACGATAAAATGTAGCAGGAGCAGTTAGCCATGTAGCTAGCATGTAAAAGGAGTAAAAAACAAATAATAGAAGCTACGAAGCTACGAACAGTAAATAAAGAAAGTTGTTTACTTTAGCAGTGAGCAGTCTCTGTGGAATTAGCACTTAAAATTATGCGTCTTTTTTTCATGCCGTGTTTTTTCGTTCCTCAGCTGTGCCATTCGGTAACGCCCCCCGTTTCTCCACGGACGTCACCGACACCTCCATCATCATCTCCTGGACCCCTGTTCCTCGCTTCAGCTACAGGGTAAACACATTTGGCGGTTGATGCTCAGTGTAATTACAGCGTCATTTTAGTTGAACAGAGTCTTTTTAAAATAATTTACCAATACATCTGAGGAAAATGTTGATATTCTCTACACATTTGTCTAATTTCTATTCTCACTTTGTCTCCCTACCTAGCTAAATGATAGTTGTAGTCATTAGATAGCATCTAATTTGTTGTCATTGCTTCCTAGTCGCCTAGCAACAGTTTTCTCACAACTTTAACCACTTTTGAATGGTGGAAATCATGGATGTTTCGCTAGCGGCTAATGCTAAGTGTAATTACAGTGTAATTTTAGTTGAATAGAATCGTTTTTCTAAGAATTTACCAACACAACTGAGGAAAATGTTGATATTCTTTACAGTTTTGTCTCATTTCTACTGTCACTGTGTCTTTACGTTGTCTGTACAGCAACAGTTCTTTCACAAGTTTAACCACTTTTGAACTTTCTGTACTTCTCAAAGTGGTGCAAATCATGGAACGTTTGGCTAGCGGTGGAAGCTAAGTGTAATTACAGTGTAATATTAGTTGAACAGAGTTGTTTTCTAATAATTTACCAACACAACTGAGGAAAATGTTGATATTCTCTACAGTTTTGTCTCATTTCTACTGTCTGTTTGTCTTTATGTTGTCTGTACAGCTACAGTGTTCTCACAACTGTAACCACTTTTTGATTGCGTGTGTTTGGTTTAATCAGATGTCGGTGAAGCCTAGTCAGGGCGGCGAGGCTCCCAGGGTCGTGACCTCCGACTCAGGAAGTATCTACATCTCAGGCCTGACCCCCGGAGTGGAGTACACATACAGCCTGCACCCCATCTTCAACGGCCGCAGACAGGGCAGCCCCATCACACGCAACGTGGTCACACGTAAGAGCCTCAAAGCAGAAGGACGTACCGGATGAACACGCAGAAAAGTGAATGTCGTGAATTTTAAAGTATCTCGTGTTCTTGTTTTTTCTGTAGCGTTGTCTCCACCAAGTAATCTGAATGTGGTGTCCAACCCTGACACGGGCGAGCTCAACGTGCGCTGGCGCGAGTCCACCACTCCCGGTAAATACACACCTCAGCTGTGTGTCTGTGTGTGTTAGTGTTACTGTCAGCGTTAGTAATGCTGGATTTCTTTTGTTTTTGCCACGGAACTAGTTTTTTTTTTTTAACTGTATTTTTAACTTTTTTGTTCAGAACTTTTTTATTACTATTGTAATTTTTTTCCCTTTAGATTTTTATTTTTATAATTACATTTTTGTTTTTGCCACAGAAGCACAGCTTTTCTATTTTTCCATTTTTCTATGATCCATTTTTAAATTGTTATTTTTATATATAGAAAACAATTTATTGTAAAAATTGAAAATTAAAAAAAATCTTTCTAGGACAAATTTTTTAAACTGTTTTTAAAAAATATATTTAATTATTATTCTTTTTTTCTATAAATGTTTTTGCAGAATTTATTTTTTTAAATTTTTAGTTTTTATAATACATTGTCCTTTTTTCTTAATTTTTTTTTATTCTTGCTTTCATTTCCTTTTTTATGTTCTTTTTTAAAAAAAATTTCTCTTGCTATTCTCATTTTGTCATTCGCGTTTTATGTATAGTTAGTTTACATTTTATTTATATTTTTTTAATCTATATTTTAATTTATATTTCTTATAAATTTTTATCCTTTTTTCCAACATCATTCCAAATGTATCCCTTTCTCTCCCTCTCTCGCTCCACCCACAACCCCCCACCCCATCTTCAGAAATCACGGGTTACCGGGTGACGTGTACGCCCACCTCGGGGCAGCGTGGGAATTCTCTGGAGGAGTTTGTGCCGGGTGGACAGACTTCGTGCACGCTGGAGAACCTGAGCCCTGGTGTTGAGTACAACATCAGCGTCTACACCGTTAAAAACAACTTGGAGAGTGAACCCATCTCCTCAGTTATCACACAAGGTAACCACTGATCATCGTCATGCGGAGGTTCTGGTTAGGCTAGCATTATTCCTTACAGGAAATATACTAATGCAGATGATGAATATGACGTTTTCCTCTAAATCATTACAAAACAGTGCTGGAAGAAGTGTGGTGTTTGTATTGCTAATAATTGAGGTGAATTGTTTTTAGCTAGAATTAGCTAGAATATAATTTTAGCTAGAATGGAATTACCTCTCGCATTTTCACTGCGAATTTTGTTTCTAATATAAAATACTCGCTTCCATTGGGGAGATTCATTTCACTTTTCTTAACTGTAACCCCACAAATTCCCAAAACAAATTCCCAAAGCGTGAAACAAAAAGAAACAAGACGACGGACTGTAGTCTTCTCTCTGAGACTGAACGGTGGTGCTAAAATATCCAATCTAAAATTGCGAGAACTTGACAGACGTTTTTCTCTAAACGTTAACATTTCCGTCTTGACTTTGATTACTACTATAAAACTGAAAGATTAGCTGTCAATCACTTCTGCATTAATTCTGCAATTCTGGCTGCTTCGATATTTTAATTCATTTTCTGTACTGAATATGATTTTGTCTTGATAACAATCATACAATTTAAGAAATTTTTAAGAACATTTCATTTAATTGATACTTGATTGCTGGTCATCATTCCTGTAATTGTTCATATTGTGCATGTCATATCTGTAGTTATTCTAATATATGCACTGTTGGTTTGTTGAATTTTGTTGCATGCGCCATTTCAATTGGAATCTCATGCATCCAGCTGTAATTTCCTCCTTTAATCAAATCTCTAACTGTGCATGATCATGATCTGTTTTCTCCTCTGCTCGCGTTTCTAAACCAACTCGCTCCAGACGTGCCGAAGGTGAAAGACCTCGGCTACGTCAACGTCACCGACACCACCATTGGGATTCAGTGGACGCCTATAAACAACGCCGCCGTTACGGGGTACCGCATCACGGTACTGGCCGCCGGGGAGAGTTTGCCCATCCTGGAGGATTCGCTGGATTCATCCACCAGTTTTTATACGGTTCGGGGCCTGGAGCCCGGTGTCGACTACCACATCAGCGTGATTGTGCTAATGGAGGAGAGCGAGAGCGAGCCCACAACGATCACGCAGCAAACGCAAGCTGGTGAATTTGTTTAATGTGCTAAACTGGGTTCATTTGGCTTAAAAATGCAAACTCAGTGTTGGAATTTGATTTAAAATATACACAGGTTTTAAATCCAAATCTGTGCTTTAGCTATTTAAAACAAACAAAAAAAAAGTTTAAAAAGTCTATATTAAAGACAATGCAGAATGTTTTACACATTTAATTTAGTTTAAAATGCAAACAAATTTTCTTAACTTTAATTTTTTAAAGTGTTTGTGTCTTAAAACACAAAACACAATTAAAAAAAAACAATAAAAAAGACGATTTGAATTTTAATTAAATACAAATAATTAAAATTGGGTTTCAAACATAAGTAATAATTTTAAAGATTTGAATTAGTTAGAAATAGAAAACAATGTTTTTAAATTTCAGTTAAAATACAGGTGAAAAATTCAAATTTGTTCTTAATTACAAAATTAATAATTTTTGTAATTTTTTGGATGATTTTTTGTATTTTTGTACTTCGCTCCACTTTAAGTCTTAGATTGTGTTTATTTAGTTTTCAATTTAAACAAAAAATTATTTTTATTTTAAATTAAAAAACTAAAGACACACAATCAATTTGATTTCAATTTAATTTTAATCAAGTATTATTTAAATTTTTTATTTAAATTAATGATAAAAATTTTTAAATGTTAAAAATTGCAGACAAAAGGTTCAAACTTGGACGCTGGCAAAGAGTGAAAACCGGATTAAAGGGAAAACCAGGGGGTTAAATATGGCGTAAAACGTCGACCGAATAATTAAACTTTATGAAAAAATGCAGTCCAAAAAAAATTAGTTTGGTTGAAAAGTAAAAATCAAAGATACAGATACATCTCAACACACAGCCCAAAAGGTAAAAATGTTTAAAATACAGATTATAGAGTATAGATTAATATTAGATGCGAAATGCAGATAATTTTTTTTCTTTTTTTTTTCTTTTTTATGATAAACAGAGAAAAGAAAGAAAACCTAGCACTTTTTTACAAAAGTAATCGAATGATTTTTTTAACATTTGAATTTCTACATAGCTGAAAAAAAAGTCAAAATTAATGCTTAATTTATATGTACGCATTATATTATATTATATTATTAATTAAATGAGCCGCACAGTGCACGTAAAGGTTGTGTACGTGGTAATTAACGTGTGTGTGTGTGTGTGCGTGTGCGTTTTCTCTCTCTGCATGTCCCCACTTTTTCAGCCATTCCGGCTCCCACCAATCTGAATTTCGGCGAGGTCGGTCCAGACTCGATGCGCCTCTCCTGGACCCACCCTTCAGTCCGCCAGTCAGAGATCAGCCGCTTCGTGATTCGCTATCACCCGAGCAACGATGACGACAACATACAAGAAGTAAACGTGGGCGGAGCCACCAGCACCTACCTGCTCCAACGTATGACCATTTTTGTATTTCTATAATAATAATAATAATAATAATAAGAAGAAGAAGAAGAAGAAGAAGAAGGAGAAGGAGAGTATATTGTCTCTGTTTTTTTGTATGTGAAAAATGGAGCTCAAGATTTATTTCTTAGGAGATTCCATATTTTTATACACAGTATTGGAGATCCAGCCACGATTATTAAAAATATCAAAATTGAACATTAAAAAAATTATAATTCAAATATAATAATAAAATGAATTGTTACATATTTCATGAAAATGCATAACAAAATATATAGACAATAATGTTAATTATAATAACTGCATATATGATCTTAATATATAATACATATAAAATAAATAAAATAAAATTATTAATAAAATCTAGAAAAATGGCATTTTGGTATAATACATAGTACATATATAAATAATAATGTTTATTTATATATTATATTATATTTGTATTATATATATATATATATATATATATATATATATATATATATATATATATAAAAATTTAGTACATAATTTAGTTACAATGAAAGGAAATAACATAAAAATATATAATGTCTAAGGTTTAAAAATAAATAAAATATTAATATATATATGACAGGTGTGTGATACCATGTGACTTGTGTGTAAGTTACCTTGTAGGTGGTTTAAGCTGCTAGAAATGTATAATATACTGTACATATTCTCAGTATAGTAAAAAATAATAAAGGAAATAATCATTTTTAAAAGCTAACAAATCTCAACATGTACTGTATATACTGTATATGTACTGTAAATATAGTAGTGAATATGTTTAATAACTTGTATTTATATCACTTGTATGATATTTTATATACATCTATTTATGTAAATGAACAATTAAATTGTCACCCTAATAGTGAATACACAATATTGTGTTGGATGTTCATCACAGTGTGGATTTATCGCATCATTTCTTGTTTTTTTCCCCCCTCTTGCTTTGAGTAGACCTTCTTCCCGTCACTGAGTACGTGGTGAGCGTGTCGTGCGTGTATGGTGAGCGAGAGAGCACCCCGGTCACGGGCAGACAGACCACCAGTGAGTCCCGTTTCTACATCTCGCATCATTTTTTTTTAAGTTGATTACCTCAATTGTACACGACCAGAAGTAGGGAGTGAGTCGAGAGCTGAGAGGGTGGCCAGAGTGGAAGAGACTACTGTTCACCCACTCGTTCACGGCACACTGGCAGGCCCCGCGCTCCTCGATCACAGGCTACCGGCTGGTGTACGAGGCGGCCAGTGGGGGGCGCCGTCAGGAGGAGCGTCTGCCACCGAGCCGCACACGTTATGCCCTGAACAACCTGCAGCCCAACACACTGTACACGCTGCACATCTACGCCGTCAACGGCCGCCAAGAGAGTCAGCCTCTCACCGGCACGCAGTCTACCAGTGAGCACAACACACACACACACACACACACACACACACACACACACACACACACACACACACACACAATTTTGTCCTTTATTTCCATATTATTATTTGCCAATTTGAGCTGTGTGTGTGTTTTTTTTTTTATTTTTAATATAATGTTTATAATATTTCTAGTCTCGGATGCTCCATCTGACCTGGAGGTGACCTCATCCTCCCCGAGCACCATCACCATCTCCTGGGACGCTCCTGCTATTCCAGTGCGCTACTACAGGATCAAACACGAACAGACCGGTGTGTGTGTGTGTGTGTGTGAGATAGAGATTAAATTTAATTGTTCATTATTTAAACAAACATGGCTCCTAAAACTACAATAAAAGTTGCTGATGTTCCAAGTTAAAAAAATTAAAGAAATCATTTTGACACAGTATCCCACTTTAATCCACAGGAGAGCGCGGCCCTGGCCAGGAGTTCACCGTGCCAGGTACAGATTCGACAGCCACCATCAGTGGCCTGCAGCCAGGCACCGATTACACCATCACCATCTACGCAGTGACCGGCAGAGGAGACAGTCCAGCATCCAGGTGTGGTTGGTAGTAGTGTGTAGCGTGGCCGTCGGTGCCACACAATGATGTCTTAGGATGATTAATGATGATTAGGTAGAACAGAGATAAAACTGATGCAGGAACAAAATTAACACTGGACAGTACCAACCCAGGAGCAGAGTTAATACTAAATTACACTGATCCAGGAACAGAGTAAACACAGAATACTGTTGAATACTGAATCCAAGAATGAATACTGATCCAAGAACAGAGATAAAACTGATCCAGGAACAAAATTAACACTGGACAGTACCAACCCAGGAGCAGAGTTAATACTAAATTACACTGATCCAGGAACAGAGTAAATACAGTATAATACTGCTTGAGGAAGTCTCATTTCTGTTCTATTATGACTAGGTCTTTGTCCTAATAATGATTTATTACGAATATCATCTTGTCTCTATTATGAGACTAATACTGATCCAGGAACAGAGTTAATAATGAATAATATTGATCCAGATACAGAGGTATTACTACATAATCCCAGATCCTGATCCATAAATGGTGCTAATACAGAATAGTTCTGGCACCTACTTAATTACAAGAGCCAGTTGTGATTTGTCGGTTTGTCTCTTTTCTCCTAGGCGTCCCATCTCCCACAGATCTAGACGTGACTGATATCCAGGACCAGGCCATCTTCGTGCGCTGGAGTCCTGCCAAAGGCCCAATCAAAGGCTACAGGGTCACTGGGAACCCCAAAAACGGAGTGGGACCCACTTTCACCAAGGAGGTGGGACCTGGTGAGTCTCGCTGGATACACCATGAAATACTAGGCTTCGTGCTAAGTTACAGTTATCCAGGAAACTTGCAGTGTGGGATGTTTTTTAAGAAAATATTTCCTCTCTTTGATCTCAGATCAGACAGAGTTGAAAATAACAGGTCTGGTGCCGACAGTGGAGTACGTAATCAGCGTGTATGCCATCAGCCGTAGTGGAGTGAGCTCACCGTTGGTGGAGAGCACAGCTACAGTCAAGAGTGAGTAGATACATCATTAATGCGCTCCTCAATTTATTACATTAACATAATTGGGGATACAGTAGTTTTAATTCCTACAGTTAAAAATGCTGTTAAAGTTATATAAAAACATTCTCATAACACACATAAAAACCTGAATGTTGTTAGAACTGAAACTTACTAGGACCATAACATTCAAAAAACATTTGGCTGAGCTATAATTGTTAACTGGGACATCACTACTTATGTCCTGATTATCACATATCCAGGAACAGTTATTATAGAACTGATCCTGGAACACTGAATAATAATCCAGAATATAATAGTAAACAATACCAATTAAGGATAAATAGTGATCATTTAGTTTATTACTTAATAATACTGATCCAGGAACAGCATTAACAATTAGGCAGTCGTGGCCTAATGGTCTGAGAGTTGGACTTGTAACCCGAAGGTGAACCTGAAGGTCGTGGGTTCGAGTCTCNTCAATACCACGTACCACCTCAATACCAAGTACCACCTCAATATCACCCTTGAGCAAGGCACCGATCCCCGAACTGCTTCCTGGGTGCTGCAGCTAAAATGGCTGCCCACTGCTCCGGGTGTGTGTTCACTACTGTGTGTACGCACTTGGATGCATTAAATGCAGAGCACAAATTCCGTGTATGGGTCACCACACTTGGCCACAAAGTTACTTCACTTCACTGTAATAATACTGATCCAGGAACAGTGGAATAAGACTTATTATTATCAAGACCTGAATTATCCTTGTTTTAATTATCACTTATTATGACTAGGTCCTTGTCACATAACACTGAACAGTACTTATCCAGGAACATGGTTATTAATAAATAACACTGACTAACTCTAGAATAAGATTTATTGCCAAATAATAAGATTAATATTGATCCTGGAAAGAAGCATTGTGTTTGTGGGGTTGGAGGAAGCAAGCCTGTAATTCTGTTCACCGATTAGCAGATTAAAAGTTTGAGAAACATGTTAGACAGGGCTATATGTCTATAAATGTAAGTTTAAATGACGAGCTAGTTTCATTTTTATACTATGTTGTAAAACCAATCTTTAATATCATCACTGAGGTAAAAAAAAACTTTTACCTCACGATTTCCCTCTCTGTTCTTTAGCACCGCTGACGTTCTCGGATGTGGACAGCTCCTCGATGCGCGTGTCCTGGCAGCCCCCTCATGGTCGTGTCGTCTCGTACCGCGTATTCTACTCAAGCCCGGAGACGGGAGAACTCGAGTGGATACCATCTCCAAGCAGGGACGACAATAATGTGCTTCTCCAACATCTGAGACCTGGAACTGAATACAGCGTCAGAGTGATCGCCACGACCGACCGAGGTGCCACCTCGGAGTTGGAGGGAACACACACCATCCGTGAGGCATCCAGTGTCAAAGGCAAGGTTTTTTTTCAATGCCAAAACAGATAGCTTAAGTGCAGATTGAGTCTAATTCATTAGATCACAGAATTAGAACTTAGCCAGGAAGCACTGCAACAGGAGACACACACGGATATTTATTAAGAGATCCAGATGCTATGAATATGCAAATTAGCCTCTGATTCTACACATTCAGCTAGTGTCTCATAGCATGCATTTGCATACTGGAACCTGATTGGCTTTTATATTTTATGAACGTTGTTGTGAATGAATGTGTTGTTGTGTGTCCGTCATGTTATTACATATTATCATTTAGTCCAAAGGTCATTGTAATTCAGTTGCCATGTTTCCTAAAAGGATTGCAGCAATGATGATTTTTAATACAATTTTAACATATTTTAGACTAAATTTCCTCAAAAAGTGAAGTTTTATGATTAAATAATTTTGGGGAACTTTAAAAATTTTTAAATGTTGCTTTTCTAAGTGTAACACCTGCCCTTTGGTGGTATTATTTTACACATACTGTAGTCTTTCCTGAAATGACTTTGAGATGAACTCTTGCTTGCTAGCTAGTTAGCAAATTAACTTGTGTGAAACAACATTATACACACCTCTTGGTTTTTAAGGAAAGTTGACTAAGTTATGCTAACTTAGAATTAAAAAAAGCGCTATAAGACTTCAACACTAGAGAAAAAAAAATCTGTCACTTCCTTACAATTTCCTTCGGTACACTCCACCACCTGCAGCTGTCCCCGCTCCCACCAACATCCAGTTCGGAGACGTGGGCCCCTCGTCCTTTGTGGTGCTCTGGAGGGCACCAAACGTCAGGCTGAACGGATACCGTGTCCTTGTGACGCCAAAAAACAACATCGCACAACCAAAAGAGATGACCGTAGCTCCTGATACCATGCAGGTCACCGTCACTGGACTCCTGGTAAAAAAAATGTTTTCTTCCCTTTTACCTCACTGATCCAGTTTAACCTTGTAGGCAATCTCATTCGTTTGATTGCACAGACTGTTTCCAGTCATAAAAAGCTATTCCTGTAGCTTTTTAATGAAAATAATTTTTTAAAAATGGAGCTATTTAAAAAAAAATACATTTCCAAAGAGGTCCAAAATGAAATGTGGGTGTATATTGCAACAATAAATAAAATCCAAAACACAAACACAAAAATACTTTGATGTTATACATTTTTATAGCACTTTATAGCAATTATTGTGTCCTAAGGGTGTACAATCATTTACAGAATTTAATTTAATTTAATTTTTTGTTTGTTTGTTTTTTATTTTTGGGGGGTGGAGTTGCCCTTTAAAAAGAAGACTATTTCCATGTTGATGTCATCTATTTATGTCAGCAACGGAAGTAGCCCCATACTCCACCCTTGTTGTACTCCTATATATCGTATACTTTATAAAAAGATTTGTATGAATTGCGTGGAATTAGTTTATATACAAAATTTATTGGAGGTTTAATTGTTTACTGTTTTCCGTCTACAGGTGTCCACGGTGTATGAGGTGTCAGTGTACGCGCTGAAGGATTCAGTCAGCAGCCCACCGCTCATTGGAGAGGTCACTACAAATGAAGGTGAAAAAGTTTATATAATAATACTATTCATATCAGTAACTACAAAATTAATAAATTATTAATTGTCAGATCAGTTAACGCATTTAACAATTGTGTTCAATTGTTCATTCAGAGTGGAAATAATTTGCTTAGTTAATAATTTGATTGGTTGATTGGAGGTTATTTACTGTTAATATTTGATTTTTTAGGCAATAGTGGATTTCTGATGTATGGAAAGCATACCAGATTGACAAGTTGTGACCATTTTTTTGTGTTGCAGCACCCCCTAGTGGACATATTTCACAAACTATGTTAATGAAATCAGCTATTTAAACTATTACTTGTCTGTAGTAACTGAACAGTTTGATCAGAACTCTCTGAGCAAGTAATGATCAGAATTGTAAGATGCTACAGATCAGATTTCATGCACAGCACGCTTGTTGACTTCCCCTGCACTCTGTGAGGTGTGCACTTGCAGCATTTTATAGCAGTTTGAAGTGTTTTATATGGTCCAATGATCAATATACCCGGTGATATTGGCTTCCTAACTAGCTAACTGTTCTACTAACAGTCTTTACTCGATAAAGTAATACAACAGGCTTTAAGAAAGCAACTAAAGGTAAGTGACTAAGGGAAGTGGACAAGAGTAAACAGTGTGAGAGTGTGTGGGTGAACCAAAACATTTAACCTTAAGCTTGTCTCTGATTGGCTTGACAGACATCAGCCCTCCCCGGCGCCTTCGCGTCAGCGAAGTGAAGGAGACAAGCATTACACTCAACTGGCGCGCCAAGAATGAGCCAATAACAGGCTTCCTGATTGAGGCCAAGCCCGCCTCAGGAAACTATCCACCCATCAGCAAGAAGATTCCAGCTGAACAGTACAGTGCCATAATTACAGGTAAAGTTTTGCTCATTAAGGGTTTAAAGGGATAGCTAACTAGAAGTAAATAACTCGAGCTAGCGTTCTAGCCTAATCAACGCTTCCATTTTCATTTCATTCAAATACAAAAATACAAATCGATGCTAGGATGCGACTTGCAAATGTATTTGCAACTAGTTCATATGTTCCTTTTCTTTTTTCTTTTTTTTTTGGTTCTTTAGCATTTTTCAGCAAACATGAAGCATTTATTCTGCCATGTGGCTTGCAGTAAATAAAAAAAGACATTTTTTAAAAAATGATTTATTTTGTGTTTCAGGTCTTCAGCCTGGCACCGCTTACATCATCAACATCTACACACTGAATGGAAACAGACGCAGTGAACCCTTCACCCTCACCACCAAAACAAGTACCATATCTCACACACACACACACACACACACACACACACACACACACACAAATTTGAGCTTTCAAATTGGATTCCTAATAAATACTCATTTGAAAAAAAATTTTAAAGCATAACTAGCTTCCTTATATAAATTTCAAAACCAAAACACGATACACTTCAGTGTTAGAAACCTTATTTGGTCATCCGTGCTCTTGACTCTCCATGTGTGTTTGTGTGTGTGTGTGTATGTGTGTGTNTGTGTGTGTTACCCCAGTTGGTTCGTCCCTCCAGCCCCCCACTAACCTCCGGTTCCTGTCTCTAACTCCGAACTCCATCTCCTTCAACTGGCAGCCGCCCACCAGCCACATCACAGGATATTACATCACCTACGAGGAAGAAGGAGGCAGCCCACGTGAACTCACGCCACGCCCACACGCAGGCACCAACTACGCCACCATCACAGGTACATGAACTGATTCTAAGTGGTTTTCTAAACTCCTGAATTTCACAAGAAAAGCCTTTCCATTTGAATGGACATGCATAACCTAATACCTCATACGCTGTATAATACCTATATTTTCTGTAATTCTCATATAGATGTGAGTAAAGGGTGTGCTGATGTTATCCAGATGTTGTGTTGACTGTTGATGTGATTGTAGGCCTGAAACCATCCACTGTGTACATCATTAAGATCATCGCTCTGCAGAACACACTGAGAAGTCCAGCACTGGTGGGCAGGGCCAGTACACGTAAGCATACACACACACATGTAAACACTCATATACATACAGGGTTCCATTTGTAACGAAGGTGTACTCCTTCAAAACCCTCTTTTTGTTGCTCAGTGGTAAGAGCAGACAAAAAGAAGTTTTGAGTCGCTAGCATGATGACTGTTAGCCTCCGCATTATGGCCGGCTCTGTTATATTAAAGCTAGCAACAACGTCTACTGTAACGCTAATAGTTCTGTGTGTGCTACTACATGTGCAATGCTCTTTATTTTTCTGCTTAAAAAATTAAATTGATGATGCTTACGATCCGAAAAAAAGGAGAAACTTCTGGATCTTTGCTTCCATCAATGTTTCACAATTTCACTAAGAGAAGTATGGAAAAAATATACATATAACATTATAACAAGAGCAACCATTCAAATTCTGATTTTTTCCCTGTTGAATGGAGGAATGTTCTGGAAGGTCTTGCTTCCTACCATAGTTAACACAGTAACCACCTAGCAACACCCTAGCAACCACCTGGAATAATTACTTTCCTGTTACAGTCTTTTTTAACAATATATTTCCCATTTTGTGGCATTTCTTGAACTAGTCTTTTCTCCTTGTATGGATCTCCGCTAGCCGTTAGCCGCTGTCTTATCTCTTCGTTCATCTTCCCGCTTTGCTACTAATGGCTTTTCTGCTCTCAGAGGAAACAGTGTCTCTGCTGCCTGTACCTCCACGCCACAACACCCTTGGTCCCCTGGACGTCCCCGAGACAGACATCGTGGTGAACGTGGTGGGTCCGACGGTGCAGCCGAGGCCAGGCGAGGGTGGCCAGGGCATGGAGTACACCGAATACAACAACCAGCCCACTCTGCCTCACAGCGGGCACCAACCGAACCCCTACGTCCCCGGGACGGGTCAAACTCTCATCTACGTGCCCGCCCCGGGGCCGAATGGCTCACGAGTGCCCAAGATAGTGCAGCTGAGCGACAGAAACGCTTACAGTTTACTTTTTCCAGAGAACAAGACGGGGACGCCGCAGGAGGCTCAGACTCAGACCACCGTCAGCTGGCAACCCTTCAAGCAGAGCACTTCCTACCTTGTGACCTGCCATCCAGTCACACAGCTCAATGAGAAGATGTTCCAGGTGAGCAAGCCAATAAGAACACACTGTTTCTGGACTTTTGGTTGTTTACAGGAAACACAGTTTTGATTAGTCAGAAGGTGCTGATTAACTTGGAGATGTGCTGTTATAGAAAGATCAGTAGCTTTTGGGTGGTACCAGTATCTCCACTTCATGGGTGAGTCTGGTAAACATATGACACATTATGAACTGTTTGTTGAACTCTTTCGGTTGCAGTTGCAACTTCCTGCCACCTCCACCAGCGCCACACTGATCGGCCTGACGTCCGGTGCTTCATACCGCGTCCTCGTTGAGGCTCTGAAGGACGCACTCAAGCACAAAATCCTTGACGAGGTCATCACCGCCGGTAACACAGGTACAACATGTCCGTTAAATAGTTCAGTTTTTAAAATCCTTATTGTTTTGAAGTAAGAAAATTTTTATTTTTCAACGTACAATCTCATCATTTTATATGAAATTTCTCTATCAGACCCAGCAATAGTTCCATCCAGCGAAGATTCATGCTACGACACTTTAACGGCTACTCATCACAACATAGGGGATGAGTGGGAGCGCATGTCCGAGACCGGCTTCAAGCTGTGGTGCAGGTGCCTGGGCCTGGGCAGCGGCCATTTCCGATGTGACTCCTCCAGTACGTCCCTTAATTTACATCAACCCAAGATAAAAAAAGAAATTAGGCTAAAAACACCTTTGTAATGTGTTCTAAATGGTCTAAATTGTGTTACAAGACTGCTATTACACAAAAAGGCAGAAAAAAAAATCCAGATCTTGCTTTTACACTCATCAAAAACTTTACATGAATATGCAAATTTGGAAACACCCCATTTCCCTGGTAACCCAGTGTTGCATTGCCTTCATTAGGAGCCTGAAACATGATTGGCTCTTATATTTTATGATGCAATAACATGCACTTGTTTAATTCTGACTCCTTATTTTCTGGCAGATTTACAAACTGATGTTTAGGTGTAACTTTAAGAACGTAGATTAGCCTAATTTTCCTTAATAAGTATCCACTATTTAACCTTGGTTCATAATGATAAAATAAGTTTTTAATAAAATGACCATTAGAAAAAAAACCCAGAAACATTCAGGAGGTCCTACTGCACCCAAGTCAGAAAGTGAAGACCCTGATGAAGTGTTGTGTGTGTCTGTGTGTGTGTGTGTGTGTGTTTTGTGTGACGTCACCTTTCTTCTATCACACAGAGTGGTGCCATGACAACGGCAACAACTACCCCATCGGTGAGCGGTGGGAGAGACAAGCGGAAAACGGTCACATGATGACCTGCACGTGCCTCGGCAACGGCAAGGGAGAGTTCAAGTGTGAGCCACGTGAGTGCCAGCTTCCTCTGGAGCAATTACGTTATGTTTCTTTAAAGGTGCATTAGGTCAGATTAGTTTTTTTTTTTTTTTTTGGAAGATTAGGTTTCGAATAGTTAGGTGGGTTCGACATTCGCCCATGTTCACGAACGGATCTACGCTGGCTCGTAGAGTAGAGTGTCCAGTCAAGTGTTCAGGAACTTCTCCTTTGCATTTACAGACGAATCGACGTGTTACGATGATGGAAAGACGTACCAGGTGGGAAACCAGTGGCAGAAGGAGTATCTCGGTGCGATCTGTACCTGCACCTGTTACGGAGGACAGCAGGTGCAAACATTTACCACTGTTTATGCTTGACTATGATTGTGTTTTTATGCTCCTCTTAAAAATATCCGGTGTTTTTTTTTTTTTTTTGACCGTGATTTAGATTTAGGTGTATTTTCTCATTAATGTCTGTGTTTGTGTGTGTGTGTGTGTACTTGGCATCAGGGTTGGCGTTGTGAAAACTGCAAAAAGCCCGGAACTGAGATCAACACTCATCTGCTGAAGCCGGTCCGCTACGGAGACGGCATTGCCAAAGTGGTGAGTTCTGCATGTTCTTTTTTTTTCCACATTAGCGCACCGATGTAAGCAACACCACTCTGGAAAATGCTAGGTCACGTACATTTAAGTGTTTACGGTACGTAGTTCTATTGCATTATATATTTAATATCTGTCATCTTTTTCTTTCCAGAATATCCACTGCCCAATCGAGTGTCTCCGGCCGGATATCCTGGCTGACGCTGTGGCCAATCCCAACCCTAGAGAGTGAAGTGATTAGTGATTTTCACCTTCTCCCCCCCTACCACCAAACCCCCCCTCCCTCCTGTTAACACAACTCTGATGTGAGACGTAATGTCTGTGAGACTCTAACCCCCCTAGTGCCTTAAAGCCTTCCTACTGGTTACTGCAATCACTGCTGCTGCTTCTCAGCCAATCAGCGAAGCCGACATGATGCCATAGCAACACCATAGCGATGCCATAGCAATTTTCACTGCTTTTAATTGGTTGTGCTGTCGTTCAGGCATTTGATTGGTTTTCATCTGTTTTTTTTTTTTTTAAATAAAGAAGACAAAACATATAGCTTTAAAACATACACAGAATGTAGCCAAATTTCAGTACAAATAAATAAAATGAAAGAAATCTACTTTACCAGTGTTATTAAAAAAAAAACCTTAGTGATAAAACTATTTTTATAACTGCACAAAGAATAACAAAAATCAAGCACTGATTTGTGAGAATGTTACATGAGCTTTTAGCACACTGAGCTTTTTAAAATTCATCTATTATTTTTTCCCCATGGCTATGAGTTCACTCAGAGCCAGCACTGTTTTTAGATCGACACGTGATTTTGCTGATCTGTCCTGATTTGTCGAATGCTTTGTGATTTATTTATCCATTTGGCCCATCAAGTATTTTCATTAAATGCAGTTAAAAAAAAACTAATTGTACTGTTGGTGCCAAAGTCTTCACTACTGTCAAATTCCAGTTTTTAATAAAGTTTTACAAAGAACTTTGATGCATTTGTGTTTTATGTAATAAATAAATAAATGCACTTGAAAATACACACACAAGCTAAACCTGAAAATAGCCAGCTAATTACCAAGCTAAGTAAGCTAATGTAGACAATAAATCAGCTAATCACGAGAATGACCAGGTAATGACCAGTCAATATAGAAAACAAACCAGCTAATGACCAGCCAATATAGACAACAAACCAGCTAATGACAGCCAATATAGACAACAAACCAGCTAATGACCAGCCAATATAGACAACAAAGCAGCTAATGACCGCCAATATAGACAACAAACCAGCTAATGACCAGCCAATATAGACAACAAAGCAGCTAATGACCAAGCTACTGTACACAATAAATCAGCTAATCCTGAGAATGACCAGCTAACATAGATAAGAAACCAGCTAATGACAATTTAATATAGATAACAAACCTGTTTATCATGAGACTGGCTATCTAGTTATCAAGTTAACACAGACAAATCAGGCTAATTATTCGAGAAGCCAGCTAATAACAATGCTAGTCATTTGATTTTCTCATAGTTCAATTCCGTTGTATTCAGTTTGTGAGTACTTTCCTAGTTTACTCTGCTAGTAAAACTAATGGCTAATTAGCTAGGCAGTATGGTGCTAGCTAGCTACTTAGCAAGCCAATATCATCCCAGGAAGGGTTTGTAGAGACATGTTCAAGAAAACACAACACAAATCTTTGGAGAAAT
Organism: Pangasius macronema; assembly: GCA_037577455.1. Classification (NCBI taxonomy): domain Eukaryota; kingdom Metazoa; phylum Chordata; class Actinopteri; order Siluriformes; family Pangasiidae; genus Pangasius; species Pangasius macronema. The sequence continues at coordinate 2,521,085 of CM074970.1, forward strand.
TATTTTAATCTCATGTTTCAGGTGCATCAGCTGCCACAGGTAGAGTAAAGGAATGTGAAGGAGTTGTAGTGTTAAGTAACATTTTGTATCATTTACTACAGCGTTAAGTACAATGTTAACAGTCACTCAAGGTGATTTAACACAACTGGATGGCTGTTATTAGTTATAGTACAAAGAGGGAATGTTTAAAGAGCACAAAAACATGGAAAATGCAACACATCATGCTAATCAGCTTAGCAAATAAAAGGCGCTAATGGAAGAGCTGCTACGAGGTGTTAGCCTTCTCTCGGGCTCAGAAGTCAGGAACTGGAAGATTGGAGATGTAGCGATGTGTTCAGTGGTGGAAGAGACGCAGATTGGTGTGCACCAGAGTGATTCCCAGCTCGTTGCAGGCGTTGATGACCACCTCGTCGGCGGTGGAGCCTGACGGCGCGGCAATGTACTCAACCCCGCTCTGAAACACGTGCACAGAAAGCCGTGAATACTTTCAATGAGTACCAGAAAGTATACGCATCTACTTCAATGACAACCAATTGGAGGTCTGCTAGCCACCTAGCTCTATGGAATACATTTTATTTAGCTAGCTAGTTTTCTGGCTATTTATAGTCACTAATCTAATGACAGCCTTTCAATGTAATACTAGCAAGCTAGCTAAAATTAATACCTTATTTTATGAAAGGTATTTATGTTTAGAATTTTATTTGTTTAGACTCCAGTTAACATGTAACATTTTTGCAAACCTTATTAAATAATGCTAGCTAGCCTTTTAGCCTTATGAAAACACCTCAGTGTAATGCTAGCCCGCTAGCTATTTCACTGCTATGTGCTTGTGTTTTTAATCCTGATAATCTCTTCTCTTCAGCAATTATTTAATTATTTATTTATTTTTTTCTTTTTGGCACTAGAACTAGTTTAGTAAGAGTGAAGTGAAGTAAAGGTGCGAGTCGGTACCCGTTTTGCTCGGTCAATGTTGTCTCTGAAGGGGAAGAAAGCGTCAGAGCTGAGAGCGACAGCCTGCAGAGAGCTGAGCCACTGCTTCCTGTCCAACTCACTCAGAGGTTCAGGAACCTCCTCAAACAGAGCCTTCCACACAGCTAGATCAGGACCCTAATACACACACACACACACACACACACACACACACACACACACTTTAACAAACATCTGAGAGAGCAATGCCAATCAACTAGCCTGAATCAAGCCCTGTTTTGTGCTTAACTAGAAAGCTAGCTTTAAGTTGACCTGAAGTAAGTTAGCATAACATTTCTAATTAGTTAATCACTCTAGTTAGCAAGACCATCTCGCATTGTTTATGGTAACTAGGAAAAGTTCTGCTAACCTCAGGTCATCTTAATAAAAAAAAAACACACACATACACATTATATACATAAACAATGATTTCTCTATAACTTTTTCTGTATTAGCTAATCGCTCTGTTTAACAAGAATGTATTAATTATCGTAAGAAAGACATTTATGCTCAGGTCAACCATGAAAAAACAAATATTCATATACAAATATACAAATATATGATTAGCATCCAAGTTAACAAAATTAACTAGCTCCAGGCTAGCTTTTTAATTAACCAGAGCACAAAAAAGTGCAAAAATGTGATAGCATTCGGCTACAACTAGCCTAAACTGATTAAGATGAGGAATATAAACATACATACATTGCTAAGATGGTAGCTTAATTTATGTTTAAATTAAAAAAACAAAAACAAAACAAAACAAAAAAACCCTGAACACTCCAAGCAAAAGATGCTAGTCGCTGGTTACCGCTCTTACTAACATGTTTGACTAGCATTACCCCCTCACCTCTCCGATGGTGTTGCTGACGTACTGGTCGATAGCGTTGGCGATCTCGGCACGTTTAACGCTGGCGCGGAATTTCATGCCCAGAACTTTCGGATGGTGACGCAGCCACCAGTTATCGGCCTTGTCGCCTGCCAGACGAGTGCAGTGGATCCGAGACTGCTGACCGGCACCGATGCCGATCACCTGATATCACACACACACACACACACACACTTTTACCATGTCCATATCAGAGACTTGAAGCCATAGAGCTGAGCACTGTAGCGGTTATGCTATAACATGAATGTTAGCTACAACGTGCGTTATAAGCATAAAATTAGGACTCAGGTTAATGCTTAAAAAAAAAAAAAAAAAAAAAATGTTTTTTGCTAAAAGTTTGTCCTCAAATAAAGGGGCGTGGCCAAAGAGTTAACATATAGAGAGCGCACACTTACGCTTACTTACTTAGTTGTCTATTATATACAATTTGTGTTATGTTGCTACCAATATGCGGTGATGTTTACGCCATATCTTTCCACACACCTGGCCGTCCTTGGCGTAACACACAGAGTTGGACTGCGTGTACTTCACAGCGACGCTGGCTACAATCAGGTCACGCACGGCCGTCTCGGAAAGCTAGCAAATAACACAAGCTAGATTTATAAACCATTATCACAGTCAGGACTAATCATGGTGATATGGTATGAACATGGCGCTTTCAGCTCACGCTGCCACTGGAGACGACGTTGCTGAAGAGCTGCTTATCGATGACGCCGTTGTTCCTCTTCTGCTTCATGTGCAGCCCGAACAGAATTCTCACCTCCTGTTCGTCGGGCTCGTAGCTGGGATCCATCTGACGAGAAACACATTTAAAACAATGACAATAGGTAACGTCGGAGCCAGTACTGGCAGTAATGCAGGGTGTGTGTGTGTGTGTGTGTGTGTGTGTGTGTGTGTGTGTGTGTGTGTGTTAGAATTTGAGGAGGGAAATTCTGATGAGTAATTTGTGTCGTTCGTTCCCTTTTTTCTTATTATTTCTTTCAGGAAATGTAAATTAATTTTTTTTTTTAACATAATTTCACAATGTATTTTGCGTTAACCCATATTTTACCCCTGTGTGTTGTGTTACCTGCAAAACGCAATAATTTCCGTTCTTCTTTTTGCTGAGGATGCGAAGAGCCTCAGCGTCATAACCAGGAGCGATAATTCCATCTGAAACCTAGCAATCGAGAGTTAAAAAAAAAACAAAACTTAAGTTACGTGATTACAAAACGCCAAAAAAAAAAAACAAAAAAAAAACACACAAACAAACAAAAAAAAAACAACTGTGTGTGTGACTTAACCAGCAGTTAGCAATAAGTATTACGCTGATAAACAGAAAAGGCTAACGATTTATTACTAGCCTGAGAGTAGTTCTATCAAAATTTTAATAAAACAAACAAAAAAAAACTTTCTAGTGGGTCAAAACACGCTAGCCGTTAACATCCAGGCAAAAGATGCTAGCTGTCATCTGCTAATTAAGTGACTGACATTACTGACAAACAAAACAAAACAAACGGGTGTAATTAATTAATAGCAATTACTCCACTTATAAACATTAAAACACACACACACACACACACACACACACCTCTCTGGAGATGATCTTAGCAGTGGGAACATCGCAGGGGTCTGAAAGAGCGATGAAATCTCCGAACGAGGACATCCTGTCTGCTCCTGAGACACATCACTGAGCCATTACACACTTTACTTCAGCATTTATTATTATTTCTATTATTATTATTATTATTATTATAATTCAGTCATTAATGAGAACTTTTAAAGCATTTGTGACAGAGCAGAAATATATCTGAAATTAGCCAAAGGCTAATCCTAATGCTAACCTAAAGATGTAAACTAATGTGAGTGTGTGTGTGTGTGTGTGTGTGTGTGTGTGTTGTACCTCTGGCACGGGCATAGGCAGTAGCGAGCGGCGTGAGGTCTTTCAGCATTTCGTGCACCATACACACTCGAGCCTCCTCCTCGCTAAGTGGCACACCCACAGCAGCACCTGAAACACACACACACACACACACACACACACACACACACACAAAAAAAAAAAAATTAATGGGGGGAAAAATGCCGTCATTCACAGCAACACAATCACAGGTGTGTGTGACGCAGCATGAGCAGCAGGGAAAAAAGATGCAGTCTGGATTCATGCATGTGGCTTAATAATAATAATAATAATAATAATAATGATAATAATAATAATAATAATAATAATAATAATAATAATAATAATAATATGGGTAGATAGACAGATAGATAAACTAGTTTAGTAAGAGTGATAAATAAAAAAATATTAATATCAAGAATTTGCTCATACCGATTTGGCACTGTGTGACATATTTGTGAACTATGTGAAAAAAGTGGGTGAAAGGGTGAAAAGTGTGTGTGTGTGTGTGTGTGTGTGTGTGTGTGAGTGTGTGTGTGTGTGTGTGTGTGTGTGTGAGACTCACCAGCAGGACTGACGTGTTTAAACGATGCAGCAGCAGGCATTAGCAGTGCGCTCTTCAGCTCTTTAACCAGCTGCCATGCGTTCAGTGCGTCACACAGATTAATGAAGCCTGGAGCTCCGTTCAGCACTAAAACACACACACACACACACACACACACACACACACACACACACACACACACACACACAATTACAGAAGTAGTCATGGAGCACCACAGGCTCAACTTCATGTACACAGTAGAGTCAGTATCTAATTTCATTAAATAAATGAATACGATAATAATGAAGGAGTAGTGCATCATCATTTTTTTAATCGTACAGCTTGTGTACACGTGTGTGTGTGTGTGCGCGCGTGTGTGTGTATTAACCCTTTATGGGCAGTGCAGGCTTCAGTGTGTAAATCTGCGCAGGACTCTGGTGGGGGTTCATGCCGTAACGCAGCGACAGCTGAGAAACTCCGCTGCTGAACTCCCGCCGGAAATAATCAGCGATCGCATCATCGTACTGAGCAGTGTGTGTGAATGCCTGGAGGAGAAAACAGACACACACACACACACACTCAGAGACCACTGCACAATCACTAAAGCAAACATTTGGAATACCACAAACTTGTGCAGACTTGAGTATATGTTATATTACAAGTAGTTGAATTGATTAATTTTCTACAACAGCAGCTCTGACAGTAGTGCAGCTGCGAATCACAGGTTTATATTAACACACTCGTTCTAATACATTATCGTTTCTATAGTAGCTGCGTACGCTCCACATAAATGAATTTTAAAAAACTTGCGTTACTCTTATGCTGAAGTTTATGGTGAATTTTATTCTCGTGCTTGACTGCGTTTCTATGCTCGTCTGTGATCACACACAGAAGATCACAAAGCTGAGCGAGAGGCAAAGAGAACAAACGCTGATAAACATGCGGAGTTTCTCCACATGGACTTTAAGTGACATCGTTAGCCACTTAAGGTTCATGTCGTCCCAGGTTTTCAGACGCACGTGCTGGTTGTTTTACAAAGTAGTCTTAACTAAATCCAACAGAAATGCCACGTCTCAATCCACAGCTCCGTTCTCACACTACACCCTACATATCCGAGTAAAGCAGTGTAACATTACACGGAAACTCCATCAACCACCTCATGATTTTAGAACCTGTTATGGCTGCCCTAAATGTGCATATGCAATTCAACAACTTTAGTACAACTAGTTAAACAGTTAACTAGTCAGTTAAACAGTGAACTAGTCAGCATTACTTCACTAGCCCTAGAAATGCAGCCATTTGTAATTCAACTCACAAGAAAGAAAAAAAATCTGCAATAAAAAAGAACGGAAAACTACGTAGTGGGAAAAACCCTAACTGCACTTAGGGAAAAAAAAGGCACAAAAACAGACAGTCAAACAAAAACAAATAAATAAATTTAAAAATTTAATTAAATAAAAACAATTCCATTAGGTAGGGGGAAAAAACCTAATCCCACATAGCAAGGGAGAAAAAAATGTCACAGGGGGAAAAAAACATTACTCATTACTTATAATATTATATTTTAGCCACATTTTGCTCGTGACAAATAGCATGTAAACAGGAAATTCACATTTCATTCTTTACAAGAACAGCCAACTGCCTGAAAGTCTGACATCTTATTCAAAAGAAATGAAGAAGAATTCGCTAACTCAAAGAACTCACAGCCGCTTAAGATAAGAAGTGGCCTTGATTTGCTCACTAGGCAGATTTCAGCGTGTGCTGCTTAAGAACTGCACGTGAGGGAACTGCACGTTGCACAATAACCGCGCAGACACACGCTTGCTCGATAGAGCTTTACACACATCAAATATCCAGCACAGAAACGTTCAGTGTTGTGAAACGCACTAAAAATCAGTTATACAAATGCAACTATCAAAAAAAATGCACTAGAAGATTCCTTGGTATTTGCAATTTTGTGCAAAGTTCTGAAGGTGTGACTCTAATGAAAATTTAGAAAACATGGCAGTCACACTGAACACTGGTGCGTTGGTCACAATGGACAATTTAAGATCAATTTAGCTGGTGAATCGAGCACTAAGGGGGTGGAGTCTAG
>CM074970.1:2527557-2563625 GCA_037577455.1 Pangasius macronema
GATAGAGCTTTACACACATCAAATATCCAGCACAGAAACGTTCAGTGTTGTGAAACGCACTAAAAATCAGTTATACAGATGCAACTGCCAAATGCACTGGAAGATTCCTTGGTATTTGCAATTTTGTGCAAAGTTCTGAAGGTGTGAAAACATGGTAGTCACACTGATCACTGGTGCGTTGGTCACAATGGACAATTTAAGATCAATTTAGCTGGTGAATCGAGCACTAAGGGGGTGGAGTCTAGTAAAAAAGAGCAATGAAGGGGGTGGAGCTTAGTGAATAGTGCTGAGACAGCAAGTATACAGAATGCTGCGTGGGTGGAGCTTGGTAAACAAAAGCACTAAGGGGGTGGAGCTTAGTAAAGGGCAGAACCTAGTGAATCAAGTATGCTGAGGGGCGTCGCCTAGTGAAATAAGCACTAAGTGGGTGGGGCCTACTGAACAGGAATTATCCAGTGATGTTTAAGGAGGTTTCTGCTCACCTTAAGCGCGAGAGTTTTGCGCGTCTCGACTGACGTGTCACTCTCACTGCAAGCCTCCATCTCCTTCGCCACCAGCTCGTAGTCAGCTGGGTCACAGACCACCGTCACCCGGGCGTGATTCTTAGCCGCCGCACGCAGGAGAGTCACACCACCTGCACAGGAAGTGGTTAATCATCTCATATCAAAAGGCATCCACCAAATCCAAAATAATTTGTTCCTTCCATAAAAAGGAGGACGGATCTTGCCGTCCAGCTCACCGATATCAATCTGCTCCACTGCGTCAGCCACAGTCACATTCGGGGACGCAACAGTCTTTACGAAAGGATAAAGGTTACACACAACCACTCTGGAAAAAAACACAAACACAGGACGTGGGGTCATCAAAAGTCTGCAAACGTTTTTTTTACCGTTCTATCAAAACATAACACTCATAACACTGAAGCCCAAACACTGTGTCTGATAGTTTTTATTAAAATTAATTCTTTGTTATCGGCAACGTAAAGCTCACCAAAAAAGTGAACATAGGGTGAAAAAATCTGAAACTCGTACAAATACAGATTTATTGATTTTAAAAAAGAAATTTACTTTGGTTTAAATAAATAAATTCTACATATATATTTTTAAATAAACAAATAATGTCAGAGATTCCTTTGTAATTAACTTAAATAAAAAAAAAATCTTAAAAATTTCTGTGGCAAATATTTAGTGGTTTATAAATTCATTGTATTTAAAAATATTATATAAATGTTAAAAATGCTTTAAATGCATTTATACATATTTTATATAAATATATATAAAAATAATATTTAAAGAAAAAATAAAGATAAATATAAAAAAAGAACATCATTTAAAAATAAAAGAACTACTCAAACCTTCTCATGTTGAGACATTTCTTTAAAAGGCAGATATTTTAACAGGAACAATAACTAGATATGAATTACATCATTTACGACAAAGAATGTTGCTAAAGCTATGTAGGATTGTGTAGGCCAATCAAATTCTACCAACCAACTCATAAGAGCCAATCAGCTCAAGTCTCAAGCCCACACCTACACTGAGCTAATTTCTGAGGAAGCAGAAAATTTAATTGTGTGTCATGTGGCATCACATGATGTTCAGTCATGAAGCAAGTGAAGCTAAATGAATTATTTTTACCCACTGAATCTTGGTGCGCGTCTCACGTTTTAGTGTCCAAACATCAAAGTTTTGTACTGAACCTATATGTAGTTAGCAAATAATGACTGCGCAGCATAGTTACGCGAACCCTTCATCTTACCTCACGAGACTAAAACCGAGTTTTTCCATGTCAGCCTGGTCAGACGGTGTGTTTCTGGCCAGGATTCCTCCATGAACAGCTGGATGAAGGGTTTTAACCCGACCGCCGAGCATCTCGGGGAAACCGGTGAGCTCAGACACGTCTCTTAAAAATGCATAGGAGAAAAGATCACGTCATATATACATATATATACATACACACACACACACACCACACACACCATACACACACTAGGTCACATATACTACCTATATATCTCACCTCACTGAGAGTCCCGCGTCTCGCAGAGCTTTAGCCGTGCCGCCCGACGCCACCAGCGACAACCCGACCGACACGAGCCGCTTCGCAAAGTCCAGCAGCCCCGTCTTATCGGACACACTCAGGAGAGCTGAGACACAGATTAAAGAAATATTACCACCACAAAGTCGATTATTTTCCCATTACATCACATCATTTTTACACATTGTTTTATTCTTCTTCTACCGCTGCAACTTGCCAACCATTACAATTTATCATTAAATAAAAAACAGCAACACTTCATTCTTTTCATCCGTAAATGGTTACGTTTCATTCTGTGGAACTTCCAAGTACCAAGTTAGTTCGTATTATCGCTTATGTTTTACCATCTCTCAGATTTGGGGGAAAAAGAAAAAAAAAAAAGCATAGCTTGTCATCAAGAAACCTCAAAACGTAAATTCCTGCCCCGAAGACTTTACTGTGGCGGAAAACCGTTACGGAGCACTGACACCGGAGGCTCCTTACAGAAATGTGGATACTAGAGGTGGATAATTATTGAGTGGTTATACTTCATTACTATACTTAAGTATAATTATGAAGGTCTCTTCTTCTCTCATCCAGCCAATGACTGTACACTACAACAGGAATCACGTATCCTTAACGCTGTAGCTATCAGTGTGCGTCTGGAGACAGATATTCCACCGGACAGTGCCGTGTTGAACTTGAGGATGAGGTCTCCTGGCCCTACCTCACTACAACGTTTCAATAAGAAAAGTCTTGTTTAAAACGGCACGTTTCCTTTGCCTCTCTAGAAGACACAGGTGTGAAAAAGCATTTTGAGGTAAATTTTTTGCTAATTATCTAACATTAACTAGACTGAAGTAAGTTAGCCAGTTTTCTTTGCTAATGCCAGACTAGCATCAAGTCTACTAGCTAATGCAATTAATTAAAAAGTCAAATTCTAGCTAATTGTGAAAACCTCAAAGTTTTAGATACAGTGGGTATAAAAAGTCTACACACCCGTCAAAGGTAAGTAACAACTACTTTTCACACAAAAACTTATAAATACTTGAAAACATTTAAAAAGTAGCCACTTTCTTACTTATTTATATATATATATATATATATATATAGATATTTAAATTTTTTTAATTAATTTTTTATTTTGTAATTTTTTTGCTGGATACTTCCACATTTAATTAAGATTTTGACACCTTTAAATAAATAAAATAAACATAACCAACTACTGTCTTTCCACGCGCACAATCGCTCCCAGCTAATTAAACATGCAATAATAATAAACATTTTTAAAAATTATTTCAACAATTAAAGAATTTCACTTCATACTTCACGCATCTCCTGGCCTGGTGAACACTAAGCAGCATGTTGGTGCACAGAAAAACACAACTCTAAAATCCCTAAAATCTGCCACAACTACAGAAAAGCTCGTGCCACATACAATAAAACACATTTGCAGAGTTATTGTTACCCAGTTCAGTGGACATGGTGCTGAGTTAGATCCTGTCTTAGACCTGCAGAAAGGAGGAAAGGAAGTGAAGTTTGGAAAGAGCTTGGCACAAACCGCGCGAGCTAAAAAACACGTGGATGTAAAAAAGCTAGATCCGCAGAATTGTGTTCTGGGAAATGTAGTTTTTCACCGAATTGTTCTTGTTTGGTCACAAGATGGCGCCACTGAGTTGGAAAGGTGTATCAACCCTGCAAGACAGCAGCAATTAGCCAAGTGCCCGCCAGATGGCACCCTAACAACAACAACAACAACAACAACAATAATAACAATATTAATAATAATGTAGTAGTTATCTTCTAATCATAAAACATTGCAAGTTAATAGTTTTTCACCTTACCCTTTATTCTTAATGTTCAAAATGGGATTAAAAAGAAATTTAACAAATAGAGATTTAAAAATATTTGATCCCAACACACACACACACACACACACACACACACACACACTTTTTTTTTTTTTTTTTTTTTTTTTACTGATCAGAAGGTCATGAGTTCAATCCCAAGATGCCACTAATCTTTTGTGTTCATCATGGCTGACTTTGTCACCTTTCTAATAAGCTGGGATATGAAGGATATGAAGGATATGAAGAAGAGAATTCCACTGTACTGTACTGTAAATACGTGACAATGCACATGTACAGTACAGTGTTTCTATGTAATTTAGATTTTTGATTTTTGATTTTTGATTTTTGTCACGGTGGCACAGAGGGTCTCTGCCTCACAGTTCCGGTTACTGTCTGTTCACAAATCCACATTTCCTCCAGGGTTTCTTCTGGGTTCTCAGGTTTCCTCGCATCTTATTCAGGGTGTATTTCCACCATGTGCACTGTGTTCCAGACAGAGTAATCTACATAAGCAACATAAGTAATCTAAATAAACTAAAAGGGGAAGGGAACTAAAGCCGTTGGTGGTCTTTCAAGAAAACGAACATATCAACAAAAAACATCTATTAAGATTAGGTACAAAATGAGCCCAGAATCAATCATGTCCAAAATTTTGAATAACCTTCCCACCACTCACATAAACTCTTTCGGCAGAAGAATCGTTTCAAGCGACACATTTTCATATTTTTTGATCAGATGCATGCATAAAGAGTTCATTATTGAATATTACAGCAATCAAGCTGAATTGCTGCACGAGTGCCAGGCCAATGCTCTCATTCCTCTTTTTTATTTTTTATTTTTGGAAACCTGTCCCATTTTTGTTAATTTAATTAAAGTGCACAAGCAACCTGTGTAAACAAGGCTCTCAGGGGCGATTAAGGCGAGGCAGGATAGGAAGGTAAGCGCCGCTCCTGTCAGTTACGGCGGATTGCATCGATTTCATTGATTTGTAACAGCTTTTGGGCTAATTTCATCTCTCAAAGGTGAATCCGTGGTAGCAGGGTGAGGATTAACACCGTCACCCCCTCTCCCCTCCCCCTGCCATGAGTTTAATTTTTTCCCGTCTACCTATTTCTGCTTTGCCAAGTGATTAGATAAAAGTGCAGCAACAATAAGTCTTATTTGGAAGGGTAAGGTGGGAGAATCAATAACTTTTTATTTGCCTGCGGGTCGGCAAAGGTGGGCCGTTACCGACGCTCTTAAATGCATCACAGCTCTGTTCGGGCGAGGACGACAAAAAAAAAAAACGCTGAGGTGGGCAAGAAAATGTGTGTAAACCACGGCCTGCTCACACACAAACACATCCGAAGAGCCATAAAAAATCATACGAATCATAAGAGTTGATGGATGAATTTCGAATGAATCTGTCGTGGAGCGTTAATCACGTCTTAACAGCCCGAAACTTCGGGATCGTCCAGGTGACTTTGGGAAAGACACAAGAAACCAAAAAGGAAAAAGAAGCTCACAGTTAATATTAAACATTTATACGTAAAATGTAGTAAATATAAATCCAAGAATTCAGTCAAGCGGCTAGTGAAGGAAGATCAGTATTTGTATCAGTAATCAGTTCTACAATATATTGCAATATTCAAAACACTGTATTGTTATCGTAAACATGAAATTTATGGTGCCGCTCTTTTCTAAGGCCCCATCCACACATAAATACTTTTTACCGCTTCATTTTCCAAAAATATCTCACTTTAAAACAAACGAACGTCGTTTTTGGAAACATTTCCATCCAAACAAACAATGTTTTTGAAATTGTCTCTGTGAACACGAACAGCTTTTTAAATAATATCTCCAACCACACAATGTTTTCAAAAATATCTTCATCCAACCAACCAGCTTTTCCAAAAATATCTTCATCTACATAGAAAAACGTTTTTGAAATTATCTCTACGAGCACAAACAACTTTTTAAAAAATATCTCCGTCCACACAAACATTTTCAAAACCATCTCCATCCACAGGAACAACTTTCTAAAAAAATATCTCTGGCCACTCAATATTTCTGAAAATATCTTCGTCCAAGTGAACAGTGTTTTCAAACATATCTCCAACAACTTTTTAAATAATATCTCCAACCACACAACGTTTTCAAAATGATCTCCATTCAAGTGAACAGCTTTGTCAAAAATATCTACATCCACAATTGTTTTCAAAAATGTATCCATCCATGAGAACCTCCATCCATCCATTGTATGTAGCGCTTATCCTACACAAGGTTGCGAGGGAGCCTGGAGCCTGTCCCAGGGCAATCAAGGGCGAGGCAGGGGAAACCCTGAACAGGGTGCCATCCCATCCTAGGGTACAATCGCACACACACACTCCGGACAGTCTGGAAATGCCAATCAGCCTACAACGCATGTCTTTGGACTGGGTCAAAAGACACGGGTCAGTGGTAGCTCAGTGGTGAAGACGTTGGCCTCCTGATCAGAAGGTTGAGATTTCAAATAATAGCACCACCAAGCTCCCACTGCTGGGCCCTTGAGCCCTTGAAATGTAAGTCCCTCTGGATATAATGATATGTAAATGCATGGGGAGAACAGGCAAACTCCCTGCACACAGGAGGCAGGAATTGAACCCCCAACCCCAGAGGTGTGAGGCAATAGTGATAACCATTAAGCCACCTTGCCCTCCTCCACAAGAACAGTGTTTTTGAAAATATCTCCACCTACACAATGTTTTTGAAAAATATCCCCATTCATTGATTCACTTCCAGTAACTGCTTCATCCTGATCAGGGTTGCAGTGGTTCCAAAGCCTCTCCTGGGAACACTTATGAGGTGGGAATATATCATGGATGGGACCCCAGGCCAGTGCAGGGAACCACACACCTGTCCACCCCTAGGGGCAATTTAATTACCCAGTCAACCTATTGGAAAGTCCTCTGGAGAACCTGGAGGAAACCTACACAAACAAGAGGAGAAATGTACACATAGCAAGCTGAGGATCAAATCAGGGACCCTGGTAACCAATGCACCACCATGCCACCCACCCAATGAAGATTTTGAAAATATTCAGTGTTTCTGAAAACAATGTGGAGCTTTACAATGTTTTTGAGCCTTCAAAGATGCTTGGAGATGAATTATACTGTGAACATGTTTAAGCTAATAAGAATATGTCTCCAATTCATACCAGTTTAAGACCTTCTGTACTATATATTTGACACCCAGTGCTAATACTGTAAATTAGGGCACCCACTAGTTGTTTAAACATTGATCGAAAATATGTTTTGCTGTATAAAAATTTTAATTGGTTCATAACAGCTAGCTGGTTATTGCTGTTTTGAACTAAATTATAACTATTACAGAACGTAGTTGCTAAATGCTAGCTGTTTAAAAAATTACTGTGAGAAAGGTTTTCTATCAAAATTTAAACAGCACTGAGTGAAATAGTTTGAAGCTCTTGCTGACAGCTAGCAGACACTACAAACTGTTTGGTAGATTATGTAGCATTTGCTTCCTGATGTTACAGAAAGAGCTAGCTACAGAGGCACTTGCTGTTGTGGTATGTTTCAAGCTTGCTAACTGATAGCTTTTTGGGTTTGGATGATATTTGAACTAAAAATACAAACCTGACAGTAAACATTGCTAACCACTAACTGTTAGTTTATAAACATCACTGGTTTAAAGGAAAATAATTGCGACAGAAAGCAAACGCTAACTTTAGCTGCTTGATTAGCGAAGTTACAAGTCCTTGCTTCAACCTTGTCTTAAGGTAGCTCTAATGTATTAGCATCAGGCTAATTCTGTGCGCTGCCAGTGACAGCCGCCATATTTATCCCCTGGCCTGAAGTGATTGGGTCTAATTTGGGGATCAGGACTTCATTAGAGCAGATTAGGTGTGAGGATGGATGGGGAGAGAGAGAATTAGCTGATTGCAGTGTGTGTGTGTGTGTGTGTTTATGTGCATGACAGAGAGAGCGAGAGCGAGAGAGAGAGAGAGAGAGAGAGAGAGAGAAAGGAGAAGAGACTGCGTGCAGAACTCCTGCTCACTTGTTTTTCACACCATTCTGTGTAAACTCTTGCGAACATCGTGCATGAAAATCCCAGGAGATCAGCAGTTTCTGAAATACACAAAGTTCATCTGGCACCAACAACCATGCCACAGCCAAAATCACTGAGATCACATTTCTATATAGTATCTACACAATATATATATTTTTATATATCAGTTTTTGTAGCTAATTTTTAATCTGTTGCTTTGGAAAATAAAGGACGTTACAGAATGCTAATGAGAACAGACTGTTTACAAAAACAAACTATCTATGACAAACTGTTTACGAGAACAATCTGTTTCTGATAATTCAATTCAATTCAATTTTATTTGTATCGCGCTTTTAACAATGGGCATTGTCACAAAGCAGCTTTACAGAAATAAATGGATTCACAAAAAATACATTGTAAATATTTCAATTTATTGTTAAATAACAATTGTTTACTTTTCACAGGAATAAATAGTTCACCTGAGAACAAACTTTATGAGAACAAACTGTTTACAATAATAAACTGTTTACAAGGACAACTTGTTTACAGGAACAAACTTTATGAGAATAATTGTTTACGAGAACAAATTCTTTATGTGAGCACAGATAATTTATGAAAACAGACTGTTTATGAGAACAATTGTTTACAAGAGCAAACTCTTTACGAGGATAAATTGGTTACGGAAACAACTGTTTACGACAACAGACTGTTTACAAAAAGAAACTTTCTACTGGAACAAACTGTTTACATCAGATCAAATTGTTTATAAGAAACTGTTTACAACAAACAAACAATTTACAAGAACAAACTGACAGGCAGCTTCTTTTGATTAGCTTTTATTTGTCATGGGTGCAGCTTCAATGGAGTTAAGCTACTTTGACTATGTAGCTTTAGCTAACTACAAATTTAACGTGTTACCTTTTGCCATTTATTTTTGTTATACCAGTATAAGCTCTACTTACTTACCATTTCCCCAGACATTGGCCACGCCCTTGGCTTTCAACCAGTGCTGTTTTGGACATTATATTAATGAAGCATGATAGAATCTTGATGGCAAAATTGTTTTTAAAAATGACTAATTACCCATTTTTCCCCCCCAAAATATTGGCAGTGGACTCAGATTTTGGACCCTTTTGGACCCTGAATAACCCAGAGACGGATGTTAGGTTCAGCCGTTGGATGTATGCTGTGCACATGACTGTGATAATTCTCAATCACGCCGTGAACTGATAACGAGCTACACATCAAAGGTGTTTGAAGATACATTACGCCGCTGATTGGAGCTGTAATGAGTGAACAGCAGGCAATAAATCCCTGTGCGACAGTAGTTTCATTGTATACTTATAATTACATTGTGTAGTCATAAAGACACTGTTCTGAATGAAAAGTATTAGCAAAGGTTGTCTTTCATGGGAAAATCAGCCGGTAAGATGAAACACTGTAAACTTCCTGGATGGTACTAAGCTTTAATTTGATTGAAGTGGTGATTTAGTTGCTAATTTATCAAACAACACTGGTGTTATGCTACTTTTATTAGAAAGTCGGACATTTTAAGAAATAGCGCCCCAAATGCTAGAAGAATTTTCGATATATATGCTATTTTATGATGTTCTTCATAGTGTGTTTTTCTTGATGGTTGCGTACTACCTATAATGCAGTGCAAGTGTGCTTGTACTTTTTATTTCCAGAAGTGTAAACTCCTCTGTCCTGAAGACTTTCCAGTTTGGGAAATCTTAAAGTTGCTGCTTTACCACTGACTATTACAAAGCTCTGACACTGGAGACTCCTTCCTTCCTTATATGCTAACTAAAGTTCTTCTTACAGATGTTACCATGTCAACAAGTAAATCCACTTATGTTGAGCATCCACCATATGCATCCCTGTGAATGAGCTGTTACTATTGAAATAATAACGTATTAGAAGGAGCATGTTAATATAACCTGTAACTCGCAGCTTCATTATGTTTCACTACTTTAATTTTCAGAATTCAGCATTCAAAGGCACTATGGTGTAATTAATATTATCTTACTTATGTCACAACTGCACTGTATGAAGTAAATAACTATTCCAAATTGTCTAAAGCTAACAAACAACAACACTAATACATGCTAATGTGTTTATTTATTTTTTGTTTGTTTGCTTGATTGTTTATTGATTGATTGATTGATTTTTTTTATTCAACATGGTAAGGTGAACATATGATCCCCTCACTGTTCAAACTGTGAGAACGCTCTTGTTAGACTGAGGTTGGTGCTTTAGCTAGCTGTCACTTAACCAGTCTTTTATGACACAGTGACAGTGAAAAACAAGACAGAAACATTGAGAACCTCAACATTTTCCTCAGATGTGAAGGTAAATTGCTGAGAAAAGACTCCTTATGACAAAAATGATGCTTAGCATCAACCCAACTTCGACAGATTCTACCATACTGGTGAAGTACTCATGAAAAGCTCAAGAGTAGAGGATTATACATGAAATCGTTTCATGAACATGTTGAGCACAAACACCCATTTAAACACAGACACAGAACAACTCAATATGCTAATACTACATGCTAGCTGTTCTCCATGCTAGCACTGTTCTTTATTTTAAACCAGAGTGTGGTTTGTATAAGCCTAAGCTATAAACTCTAAACAATATCATTAAAACAACAATACTGGCCAAGATTAAAGTAAAAGAGAGTTTTTATTAAAAAAAATGCTTTTCATATTATGTCAAGGAACAGAATATGTAAAAGGGAAACCACCTCTCGTCCCAAAGGACAAGACAATTAAAGATAATAGCTGGCATTGTAAGACTAAAAGTAATTAGGCCTCATTCAGAGTGATAAAAACGATAAGCTCCATTCATCAGCCGAAGTACAATGAAGCTGTTGTGTGAGGATTGTAAAGTGTATCGCTCATTAAACGGCCATAAAGGCTAACGAGCCTAACAACGCTTTGTTACCTGTTTGGAAAAACAAACACGCTAAGAGATGTCAGTTTGTAGAAGACAAGAAAAGGATCTGAAAATCTGAGGCAGCTAGAAAGAACTGCATTTATTTAATTTTATTTTAAATAGTTCTAGATTGTGACCTCAGATTTTTATGTCTGTCAGTGACTACTAAAATGTATGAAAACAAAGAAAATATTAACCATAGCTCACAAAAAAACACATCATTATGCTTTTATTTAGAAATGCACCCACCACCTTGCTTTTATTTAGAAATGCACCCACCACCATGCTTTTCTTTAAAATGCACGCATCATCATGGTTTTTATTTTAGCTTAAAGAAAGAGGTCAAAGTCAGAAACTCGATATCAAAATGGGGAAGGAGGCGTGGCTTCTTTGCTTGTCAGTCCAAGTGAAGGGGGCGAAGTTTCTACGTCTCTATCAGACTTCCTGCGACACCTCCTGTCATCTGCTTACACATACAGTACCACCACTAATAACATTTCACACCTCCAGACCACCTCCATGATGACATTAGTATGATGTCACACACTGTGTTTATGCTAGTTGGTGGTTAGTCTGTTTACTATAATGCTTTTTTTGCTTGTTGTCCTATTTTAATGTAATAGTAGATTGTGTGCTTACCTGCTTTCTGTCATTCTCGTTTGTGATAGCCTGAATACTATAACTCAAATTCTTGTCTTTATCTGTTTACTCTAAAGCTAGCTGGTGGTAAACTGTTTATTAAAATGCTAGCTTGTGTTTTAGTCTCTCTAAAACTAGTTCATGGATTAGCCTGTCTACTATGCTAGTTTGTGAATAAATATACAACTTGTATACTATGCTATTAAAACTGAAATATCATAAATCAAATAGCAACTTATTACCAATACATTATAACCAAATATCTCAGAATTTGAAAAGAAAAGCCCAGCCAAAGTGTGACAGAACGTTTCGTTTCTCTGCTTTAGAATTAGCTCAGGGCTGTGATAATGATTGAAAAATATGCTGGTAATCGCTGATAAGTCCTCTAATGTCTGTAAACACGACAAGCAGTAAAGTTTACAGCCGTGCCATTTTCTGATAAACTTTGACTTTGTAGTGCAGTGCTAGACAGTGTGTGTGTGTGTGTGTGTGTGTGTGTGTGTGTGTGTGTGTGAGAGAGAGAGAGAGGATTTATACCATGATTAGAAACCAGATCCTCGGGACAACATACTCATTCAAAGTTCTCCATGGTTTATTTTATCTCTGTGATTTTTTGGATTTATTCTAAAACAAACTAGTATAATAGAAACAAGGACACATTCTAGCTAGCAATATAATGAACAAGGTAACACACTAGCTAGCAAACATTATTTGTACCTGTGTGGGATTGATCGTTTTATTGCTTGTTCCTGAGTGAGATCGATCGTAATATCATTTGTTGGACACACTCTAGCTAGCAAAATAATGAAAAAGGACAAACTCTAGCTAGCAGTATAGTAAACATGGACACACTAACAAAATAACGAACAAGGACATGCTCTAGCTAGCAAAATGACGAAAAAGGACACACTCTAACTAGCATTATAGTAAACAAGGACACACTCTAGCTAGCAAAATAATGAAAAAGGACAAACTCTAGCTAGCATTATAGTAAACAAGGACACACTCTAACTAGCATTACAGTAAACAAGGACACACTCTAGCTAGCAAAATAATGAAAAAGGACAAACTCTAGCTAGCATTATAGTAAACAAGGACACACTCTAACTAGCATTACAGTAAACAAGGACACACTCTAGCTAGCAAAATAATGAACCGGGTAACATACTAGCTAGTATTATAAGTAGTAAGGTAACACATTAGCAAATATCATAATTAACAAGGTAACATATTAGCGAGCATAACAGTAAACAGCAAAATGACACACACTGGCCAGCCAATGAAAAATTGCACATTTCCATGGCAACCGTATACATTATTTGAATAAAATGAGTTATTATTTTTCTTTGCTGCTTTGTGCTTCCTGTCAGTCATTTACATTTTGCTAAATATAGGAAGCAGGGTAATAGTGTGTGTGTGTGTGTGTGTGTGTGTATGACGTCACTATGTTCATTCCCAGCTCTGACTCCATTTAATCTGCCATGAAGTGTGTGGAACAAATACGAGTCCCTCCCCCCCTCTCTCTCACGCACACACACACTTCATATTTCCGCAGTAAGACCATATGCAGAAGTCCATAAATTAAAATTCATTAAGTAGCGTTGAATCTCCTGGGTCACGTGATGTCGAATCCCATGCGCAAGACCTTTTATACAGTACTGTATATAGACCCACACAGCTGAGCGCGCGCCCAGGTGGCAAGTTTTTGATTGGTTAATTAGAAACCTAACTGCTGTTGTAAGCCAATCCGCGCCTTACGTAGAGCGGTTACGCAAATGAGCTGAGCAAAGCGGGATGGCAAAGTTTCTCACGTCTTCAGAGTGAAGCGCGGTGACGTGTGAAAGGCAGCAGCACTACATCTCAGCGTGGAGATTAACATTTATTATTATTATTATTGTTTTTACGTTTCAGGGAGTTTATAAAATGGAATATAATGGAATAACGGAATGAAGATGTGAAGTGAAGATTCTTTTATTTTCGTCCAATTTTAAAAAAAGGTTTAAATCTGATATTTTCAGTGCGCTTCTTATGCGCGCTCTGCTCAACTCTACACCTTTTTTTCCGCCTGAAATTCCGTTTCCATGGAGAAATCCAAGAACTTCCGCATCGAGGCTCTGCTGGGAGAGCGCGCGCCGTGTGAGGCTCCGCCCCCAAGCGCTGTTCCGGGTCTGTTGGCGCGCGCGGGTCCGCTCCCGGTGCCGTCCCCCGGTGTGTACGCGAGCGCGCCGCTGTTCCCCGCAGTGCCCGCGCTTCACTACCCCGGAATCCCGCACATCAACCCCGCATACGAGCCGTGGATCCGCGCGAGCCTGCTACTGCCGCGACTCCACCCATACACCGGTGTGTTTACTGTTCACTCACCACACCTGCTTATTTAATTTATTTAATTTAATTAAATTAAATTTTATTTTATTTTGTTTTATTTTATTATTTTATTTTAACTTGTTTAATTTATTTTATTATTTTATTTTAATTTGTTTAATTTTGTTTTATTTATTTTATTTGTCTTGTTATTTTTATTTTATTTAAATTGTTATTTTACTGGCCAATTGTTATTTTATTTTTTCATTTTATTTTTTTATTTTTTTATTTATTAAAATCTCTGTAGCTATAAATAATGTAGACATTGTTTATAAATTAGAAATTGTTTATTTTTATTTTATTTCACATGTTTTGACATGTTTACTGGTTTAATGTTTGTTTGTTTGACCTTTGGTAGGTTGTGTAATTCTCAATTATTTAAATTTTATTTTATATGTATTTAGAGGTAAAAAATTTGTGTTAAATTCATATTATAAAACTATAATAACATTTATATTATTTATTTATTGTTTGTTTGTTTACAGTATTTTTATTCTCTGTTTTTTTGTGAATTATTTTGTTTTGCTTTTTAGTTTGTATGTAGTACTATTTTTTTATTCTTTGGAATTAATCTCAGAATTCTGCACAACATAATTTATATTTTTATTCATTAACTTGTTCACATTTCTTCTTCTTTCTTTCGTTTGTTCTTCTTTATTATCTTCTACAACACTTTAGTTGTTACATTTCAGCTCAGAGTGAACGTAAGTTGATTCAAATGATAAATCAAGTAACTAATAATAAAACACACATAAGTTTTTATATTTCCAAAAAATATAAACACATTACAAGTGAATTATTCCATTTTAAGCAAATAAACAAAACTACAGTTAGACAGTGAGTTTGTATAAAGAGATTGTTTTTGTTTTTCAGGAAAAAAATAGTAATAAAAGTGAATAAAAAGATCAACAAATGTAGTAGCAGTAATAATAATAATAATAATAATAATAATAATAATAATAATAATAATAGTGTTTCAATAATACTTTAAACAAAAAAGAAAATGAAACCAAGTAAAAAAAATGTACTAAAAGACTACTGTGTATTACTACAAATTGACCTTTGTCTATTATTACAAAAATTTTATATATATGTATAGAATTAAAATAGTCCAGGAAACATAATTAACTCTGAAGTGTTAATGCGGCTCGATTGTAGAATTAAGTAAATAGATCCATAATTTATTAAGAGGATATAAGTTGTGTTTTATGTGTAAAAGATGAAAACAAAAAGGACAGAAAGAATGAAATGTGCTTAAAGTGAGGTAAACTCTTTTAATCTTTTAAAATCAGGCTTAATAATAATAATAATAAAAAGAATAAAGCCTTCATTTTTATTGATGAGCTTGGAGTGTGTGTGTGTGTGTGTGTGAGAGAGAGAGAGAGATCCTCGATGCCTTTGATGTTATAATAATTATATGGAAATAATTTGGAGGTGAATTACAGCAGCCATTTAATCTGTTATTAAGTTTTACTGATTCAGTCCTCGTTAAATCATCATCATCATCATCATCATCATCATCTTCATCATCATCATGACAAACAGTGATTTTATTTATTTATTATTCATTATAATGCTGAAATTTTCTCCTCTTCTTCTTCTATATCATTTCAGTACGTACATGTCTTTGTTCTTGTGTATAAACATATCTGCAGCTTTGCTCAATATAATAAATAGTAACAATAAAAAGTAATAATCATTTGTAATAATTAGTAATAATTATTGTTACTGTGTGCTGTTACAGCTAAAGGACAGTTTAATGAAGCAGAGTTACTCTTACCACCCCGAAGTTGATTATTTTCCTAAAAAAGCATGTCCTGAGATGTTTTCTGCCTCTTATGCCACCTCTATACCACCAAAAACAACGCCATACTTTTCCATGATCCATTTTCAGTTATATTTATATAAATATATTTAATATATAATATAATATTCTTGTTTCTTCTCTCTCCTGAAGTTAATAAATAAAAAAGAAATGCAGAGGAACCACAAAGCGTAAACTCGTCTTTCCTGAAAACGTTTCCTTTGAACATTTCGAATTTTCAATGTCGAAATGGACTGTGACCTCTGAGGAAGGTATTTACAATCCATTATCAACGATATCAAACGATCATTAGAATAAGCGTGTGATTTGCATTTCTTATAGAGAATTAATTAACAGTTTCTGACCAATCAGAGTCCAGAATACAGCAGTGCCCTGGTGTAAATAATGTTATTATAGTATACAGTATGACGTAATATTGTTGTGGTGGTATGATGATCTATAAATCGATGTTTCTTTCCACAGCGTCTCCCCAGTTGGGGTTGATGGGAAAATGTCGGAGGCCGCGCACGGCGTTCACCAGCCAGCAGCTGC
Source organism: Pangasius macronema (assembly GCA_037577455.1). Taxonomy (NCBI): domain Eukaryota; kingdom Metazoa; phylum Chordata; class Actinopteri; order Siluriformes; family Pangasiidae; genus Pangasius; species Pangasius macronema. Next base: position 2,543,743 of record CM074970.1, read on the forward strand.
TCGAGCTCGAGAACCAGTTTAAACTCAACAAATATCTCTCACGGCCCAAACGCTTTGAAGTTGCCACGTCACTAATGCTAACAGAGACGCAGGTGAGTGTATACGCACGTGTTAGCGCTTAAAACAGTACATTATGAATATAACAATCTTCAGCTTCTCTGTGTGTGTGTGTTTGTATATAGGTGAAGATCTGGTTCCAAAACCGCAGGATGAAATGGAAACGAAGTCGTAAAGCCAAGGAACATGTGGAAGCAGCCCGAGAGCGCAAATCGACCAATGAGAATCCAGAGTCTGAGCCTCAGGGGGCGGGGCTTGGGAAGCAGGACGTAGATGAGGAAGAAGAGGTGGACGATTTCAACACGGACACGCAACATTCAGACTTTTTGGAGAAGGACGTAGATACGCGATACGCTTCCGATGACAATGTGGACGAAGTGAGAGGTGGGGACAGAAAGATGGGGGAGATAAGGAACCAATAAGAGACAAGGATGAGCCAGTTTGCTCAGAAACGTGGAGGTTACTTGAAGATACTGTGATTATGACTTTATGACTTGCGAAGTACTCGACTAAAATTGCAATGTGGTCTCATGACTTGTGATTGATTTGTGATTTGGTAGCCTTTAGGTTTCTCAGTTCTTATACAGGCTACACCCTAAACACCAAACAACAACAACGCCATTTAAACAAACGTGCCACTGAGCACAGACTGTCCTTCACCACGCTTTAGTAGAATGATTTATTTCTACCAACTAGTTCAGGAGTTTGTAGCTAGTGCTACAGCAGTCATACTACAGGTCAGTTAGTGCAGCTTTAAGTCTGTGTGTGGTGTATAGTGGTCCGTAAACGCACAACACATAAACAAAGCAAAAGTGCAACAGGAAAACCAAAGACAAAAGCAAATCCGAAAACGTAAAACAGCAAATTCAGAAACACAACAACAGCAAAAAAAAAAAACAGAAAAGAAAATTCAGAAACAGAAACAGTAACACAACAGCAAGTTCAGAAACACAACAGGAAATTTGGAAATGGCAAAAAGCAAAACAAAACAGCAAATTTAGAAACAACAAAAACAGAAACACAACAGCAAATACAGAAATACAACAAAAGCCAAAAACAAATTTGAGAAAACTGAAAAAAAAAAAAAACAGTAACAGAGCAGCAAATTAAGAAATTAAAAACACAACAGCAAATTCACAAACACAACAGCAAAACCAAAAAACTAACACTGAATTCAGAAACAAACAAACAAATAAAAAAAATGGAAACGCAATGTCAAATCTGGGAACACAACAGCATATTTGGAAACAGGAAAACGTCTTGTGACGGTCATACGCCGTGTCCAACCTTTCTGTTTGGAGTTAATACTGTTGTGTTTCCAAATTTGCTGTTCTGTTTTTAGTTTGTTAGTGTGTTTTGCATTTACGGGCCACGGTACATCTGTCCCACAAGGTTCTGTTTTAGGCCCACTGTTCTCTCTAAACATAATGCTGGCTTTTACTTCTACAGAAATGATAATTTAACATTAATAAAAAAAAACTATTTATCAGTTCAGCTGGATTCAGCAGCACGGATTTGGAAAACAAAATCCTGAGAAAACTGAAATTTCCTTCTCTGAAATTCAGATCAATTTATAATACCGATGTTGGGTGCTAAGCTGTGAAACTGAAAGCTACAGCAAAGAACCAGATGTTCTGTCATTTTGGATATTGTTAGCCAGCTAGCAACAAACAAACAAACAAACAAATAAAAAACGGAAATGCAACATCAAATGTAAACTGAAAATCAAATTTATGATGGAAAAATCCTGTCAGGTTAGGCATACAATCGATCGACCGATTGTTTTATACACATACACAAAACAACAACAACTTGTTTTAAAAGTAAGAACTTGTAAATCCATGTATATATTTGGACGTTGCTTCTTTTATCTGTAAAGATTCAGATTTTTTTTGTTAATTTACACAAGCAGAACTTCAGAAATGTTGTGTAATATGTGCTAATGCTACAGTTTATACAATTAGCAGCAGGTCTATGAAAACATTTCAGATTCTGAAACGAATTATGAAACATTTAAAATCAGGACAAAGAATTGCAGTATATCCGCAATGTTCATCATATAACATCATTTCTTCAGCTGGAAATAGCACTTAGCATAAAATCCCGGTTTTAATTACTCTATATAATAGTTTAGCAACATTAGCTAAGCTATGTTTAGTTTAAACTCATCATCAACAGAAGATACACAACAACATGCAACATGTCACGCTAAAACGCAAGATAATGTTGTCTCTATGTTGGTTTTTTAATCAAATCTTTTCCAACCTGATGTTATTTAAATGTGTTAAAATTTAATTTATTGACTTTAAAATGAACTAGAGGCCAAAACAAACAAACAAACATTGTAAATAACATGAAATAAAATGGATCATTTTGTAAAACGTTGTGTGAGGTCTCATTTTTGTAGTCATACACGAGTATGAATTAGTATTAGCAAAGTTTTGGGGGTTAGCTAGCATGCTAGCAACCAACTCGGATGATGTACAAAACTAAGTGTGAAGGTAGGAATTGACCTGAGGAAAGATTAATTGATTTAATACTACTAATTTCATTTAGTTTCATTTATGTTTAAAAGTTCCTAGCCACAGGTAAAATGCTAACCCGTTGGACACCGATTTGTTGGACACCGATTCTACAGCGCCAACTTTTGACTTGTTTTGCCATCAGTTTTCTTTCTAGCCTTGTGCTCGGATGTTGCTAACCAGATCATTTCTAATCAGCTAGCTTGCTAACTAGCTGGCAGAATGTGGTGATATTCGTTAAAGAATTAGCAAAACAACCCATATTTATTACAATAAGGGGAAAATCTGTTTGTCATTGTACGGTGACATTAAGTGTCAATTCCTGAGGTGATTTAATAGTAACACCTTCCTGTATTTGAAGAAACGTCTAGATTTCAAGGTTGTTTCTCGAAGCAGGACGAGTGAGATGTGAGGATCGACTGTAAATCAAAGCCTTTAATGGAAAAATATTTCCATTTCCTCCCTCAGATGTTGCATCTCCCTCCATTCTTCTCATGATGTCCCGTAAACTCCTAGCATGCTTATTAGCATGCTAAAGAACAGATGGAAGACAGTGGTGCATAATAAACCTGTTATTTGTGATGTTTACGAGCGCGCCTCTCAAATCTGAATTACTCCCGTCGCATTTTACCGATGGTCAGATGATTAAGTTAATGAAGGGGAGATAAAGATCATCGGCCCACGATGATGGTGATGTCACAGAGTCCATTTCATTTGCAGGACAAATAAAAACATGTATGAGGGTGAAGATTAATATCCAAGACATGACGAGACGCAGTATAACTTCTCTGGCTTGGCGGCCGTGGCATCACATTTATATAGTGATTAAATGCATTTTAACTGGGACTTGTTAAATCTGACTCATCAAACCGGTTCTGAATGTTGATCGAACACACAATGCATCGACTAAACGACTGGTCAAGTTACTAGTTAAACGACACCATACCTTGGAGGTTTGTTAAAGTGGTTAAAAAAAACTGCTGCTAAGCAACTGGGAAATATGGATGCCAAAAATAAACTAGCTACTAACCAAGGCTAATGATTTAGCTAGGATATACTGTAGGTGTGACAATGGAAATGAGACAGAATTATCAGGAACATCAACATTTGCCTCAGATGTGTTGGGTTTAATGAGGGTTTTGTGTGGCATACTTATTTCAATATGAATCGTCGCTGGCGATTGGTTTGAAGGAATCCAACTCGTCAACATGGCCGCTCACAGGATCAGCAGTAAACAAAGCAGCACTTTGTACCTCATATATAAGTATTTTCTTTAGATTAATCAACAAACAGACATATTTGTTTGTTAAATCTGTAACACGGACTCTACAGATCACTGGTTTGAGGAGGAAATTCTGCCTCACATATCACAGTTAGCTGGCTAGCTACCAAAATACAGACAGGGAGGCATCCATGTTTTTCCCCCCTACACTGTTGTAGAACAGCAACATAGCCAAAAGTAGTTTGTTTTATTGTCTAAAAATATTTCAGAGTTTAAGCTATCTCACTCATATAGTTTTAAACATTAGTTTCTTAAATATTCTATGTTTTAAATTAAAATATTTATGTGTAAATTAATTAGAAGGTGCAGCTTTTTTGTTATGCTTGTTATGCTTTATGCTTTCTCTAATGATGTTTAATTAATCACTTTTATTTTGCCTTATTTCCTTCCTTAAGTCATACCACACTTCCTCTTATATACATTTAATACCTATTATTTTTATTTTTTATGGTCATACTGCTTTTTGCTTGTCATAGCTTTGTTTTTGCGTATTCTATAGGTTAGTAGATGGGCTACAAGCAGAGTCAGGTCTACAAGATCGGCACGTGTTCCTCATATTTTGACGAATCGTTAATGTTCACATGAAACGTGACTGGAATTTTGTACTGAAATTTCACAGCCATACGCAAATATGCTAAAAGTCAACGTGACAGAAGTGCTGAAGTACAAAGTAAAAACGCAATAATGTTATCCGGCTGTATATCACTCACGTATTTACCCAAACAAGGCCTCGTTTCTTAGTTAAAACGAATAAACACGCTTCTCAGCGTATAAATCTGGCGACCTCGTGAAGCCTTTACGCCATGTAGTTTAATCAATCAGCTGAAACGTCTGCGTCGTTACGGGAATATGAACAGATTGCGGGATGTTTTAAAGTAATCGGCCATATTGCTTGAGATTTTGCCTCGGCCTTGTCGTGTCACTTAAGCTAATGGGGCGGTAAAAAAAAAAAAAAGTGTCGTAGGCCGTATTTCACACCCGTCCTGAAAAAAGGGCCAAGTTTTGAGGTAATAAAGTGTATTGAAAAGGCAGGGCTTTTTCCTCTGTCCGAGCTAGCAAGATGTTTAGCATATAAATGTATGAATGATGGAGCTCAAGTTAATGAAATGCTTTCTCAAAGCAGAAATGATCTTTTAGGTCTGGTCAGGTGGCCAGTAGAAGCAGAAAGTACATCAGCAAATCTAACATTAGCATTTAATCACACAACAGTATTAAAAAAATCTTTTTGTTTAATACTATCTCTTGTTTGTCATGTTTTGTTTATACCTATACGCTATGGAGCTCCTTAAACTACTATAATCAATAAAGTCTGTTTTTTTTTTCTTTTTTTAAAATTTAATTTTATTGTTCATCCTGCACCTTTTATTTACCAAAATGGCTACCTTTGCAACAAGGTGTTTATTTCAGCCGAAAATCGACTTGCTTCGACCTTGCTGCATGACATCACTGCGCCTCACACATGGAGGAAATAAAGATGGCCGACCATAAAGACGGTTTCTGCATTATGAACAATAACTGAGAAGGCCTTATCCCTCAACTCACATGCTAATCAAAGTGTGTGTGTTACAGACATCATAAAGTATACAGTGTGTGTGACTGCCTTTTACAGACTGAATGTCAATAGAAAATGATAAATGTGAACAATAGATACTTATAGTTAGATCACATCTGTGGATCAATCCAGCCCCAGAAAGCTAGCTTTGTCATGGGACATTATCTAACTAGCCAGTGATAATGTTTAGCTAGCTAGGAGCTAGCGTTAATATTAGCTAGTTTTGTCTATTGCTATGAGGAACATTTCACTACATCGAAACAATATGTATTTTTCTTATACCACAGCAGTTTACAATTATTATAATTTTTATTTATTTAAGAATAACAGCGGTATCAAAAATAGGCAATTGTCAATGTAAGTTGTAACGCCTGTAGGTTAAAGTTTGTAAAAGGATTAGGCAAGTTGTCCCTGTTCTAAAACATTATTATAAAAAAAGTTTGTGTTTAATTTTTTTAGGCGAAAAAAGTTTATTTGTGTCACAAAATAATATTTTTAAATAATTTGTGTCGGAATTAATATAAATTGCTTAAATAATTGTGTAGCCAATATTTTAAAACTGGTGGACACGACAACTTTCAATATAGTGTCAGTTAAATGTTCTTCAACATGGCTGAACAACTTTTATATCTAGAAATTGTATATATAGCAAAGCAAACGTTGAAACTGAGAAAACTGAGTGTTGATCATCTTCTGTAATTGTCGTATATTGTAAATTTAAATGAGAAGTATATACTAGACTTTATTAAACACTCGCTATGTTTAGTGTTACAGAAGATACATACATTTGGGACTGTGTAGCCAAATATATTGATGGTGTAATTAAATTATAAATGTGCTACACAATCATAAATCATAACACATTTAAAACAAGTGCAAACTGTACATTTAATTCAGTTCACTGTAGAGATGCTTGAAGTGTAAAAGCAGATTTGCTAAGTGCTCAGCGCTCTCTGCTGGTCAAAATCAGTACTGATTAATCCTGATCCAACAACGAAACCTTTTTAATCAGTTACACATGATTTCCAGAGCTTAAAAACAAAACAAACAAACAAACAAAAAAACACCAGCTGAAAGCATGAATTATTTTAATCATTATGAAATAAAAACAAGAGACATATTTACAGACATGATTCTCTGTTAAAATACATACAAATAAAATAAAATACAATATGACTTCGTAAAATTTACTGCAAATTAACATTAAACTTTGGGAACTGCTGGGGGAAAACAAACAAACAAACAAACAAACAACACAATGACATAAATTACACGCAGCTCCCAAATATGTGTGTGCATATACCGATAATCTGTTATACACAGCAAATTGTGATACTCAGCACCACATTATTGTTATCATGGATGCTAAACTATCTCCAGAGGTAATTCCTTGACTGAAGAATAATTTATTACCAACTATAGCAGATCTGATTTTAACCTAATCAACAGAAAAGACCCTTTTAAGAGGATCTATGCAAAACAAACAAACAAAAAAGAAGTAGCTTACTTTTATGTAAGAAAAACATATGGAATGTGCCACTTTATTTTAAACTTGCTTCAACCTTATGTCTGAAAACCTTGTAAATATTCTTTCAGTAATAAATAATGTTATAAAGTAGAGCTACGGGAGCCTAAAGTGGCCAATCAACATAAACTTTAACTGACTTTTTTTTAAGTAGCAAAAGCCCCGCCTTCTTAATTTCTATGGGCTACTCCTTCCAAGCTAGTTCGTCCTGTGTTCTTTCCCATTAAAGGGATTTTTTTTTTTCCAACCAAGGTAATTTTATTCACAGAATGGCGTGGTGTGAATACAATGATACAATGCCAACATATGTTTTTTTTTTTGGTTTAGAAGTTGTGATGAGACATGAACATTTGTATATTAGTGTCAAAAGATTCGATAAAACTTTGGGGAATTAAAATGATGTGATGCTGAAATTTCAGCACATGCCTGTTGAACACGATGATTCCGTGTACCACATCATTCAGTTAAGAAAAATTCAACCGCACACTTGAGCATAAAACACGCACACACACAATGAAACGCACTCCAGAGCGAATGACGACATCGTCACTGCTCACTCGCTCTGTAGTCAAAATCACATTTAGATACCGTTTGCATTTTATAACATTATTTACGAATTAATACTGCGGCCGTACCGTCGATCAACGCTCACTAAGGCTGCGGCGATACATTGAAGATATCACGGGATCGAACCTGACAACCCCTAAGAGGAATAATGCGGAAACTGGACAGGAGTAAAAATGCAGTGATGAGTAAATGAAAAAACTGATCAAAATTGTTGGTGCATATCTAAAAATATAGCTAACTGATGTTAACTATATACTTGTTTTATGTACCGTAACAGAAAGTGAGGAAAATCAAGTTGAGACGAAAACACTGGCTGAGAGATGGAGGAAGGGGAAAGGACTTCCAGGGATGTCAGTTAATATCGGAGAGTTTGAACCTACGCAATATGCCATATCATTCTAGTCCTAGATGCTGCTGATTTGTCATAAAATGCAACACTGGCTAACATGGCAAATGCCCACTGGTCTTATTAGACACTGTCATTTTAAAACTTCACTCAAAATCCAGGTTCGTCTTCCACACAAACACACAGTAACTGTTAAATTTTACATACGTCTTTCAACGTTAACCTTTCTTTCTACAAATAAAATAAGAATAGATACTTAATTTCCAGAATAAGACACTTCTTTTATCTTAATTATCTTATTTGAAGGTTTCGCTCGATGTACAGTTTAGCATAAAATACTGGTCGTAGTCATCAAATATAAAAACTAGCCTACTATTAATAAGCTTGCTAGCAAAATATATAATATAATATAATATAAAACAATAAGCCTAACCTTAGCTAGTTTGTTTAAGAAACTGGCTAGCTACATACTTTTTGACCTCTAGTTATGCTTAATTGTTAGCATGACAATGTTGAAAATTCTATAATACTTATCATATACCATAGTTAATTTAACGTTAGCAAGCTATTGATTGTAACCACAAAATATAATAACTAGCCTAATTTTAACCAGATTGCTAGCACGGTTGGTTCTCTGCCTTATGCACACTATATAATAATTAGCCTAATTTGAACTAGCTTCTGGCAAATTAGTTCTGGCTCCTGGTAATTGCACAGCATAATAGTTTCACAAATTTAGTTAGTGAAGGCCTTAGTTAGCTGCGATAGAGGTAATATTAATGTCAGGTAGATTAATTTTAATAGACGGCTAGCATAGCTCAATATGCTAAACTATTATTTTATGCTAAGCAGTACATTGAGTCAAAGAAATGATTAAAAAGAGGTGGTGATGTCACATGGTCAATTTTGTGATCAAATTTAACTTAAGCTCCGCCCTTGTTGCCACAGGGACACTCGAGCAGGTGCAGGAACGTTATTAGCTTTAGTGCTAACATAAAACTGAAAATCCAAATTTGCAGGGTCCAACTTTGACAACCTTCAACGCAATCAATGACGTCCTTCATCATGGATGATGCAGGTTTGTGTGAGAGGGAATGTGTGTTTGGAGCATGTGTTCTCAATGTGTTTAATGAGGTAAAAGTAAGGTGAAAATAACAGTCTACATAGAAGATAAAAATCATGATCCCCTGGTCATACTCTGTCAGTTTCGATCACTCCTCCATCTGAGCTGTGGAGGTTTCTGACCCGTTCGAGCACCCAGTCGATGTTGGGTCGCTCCTGAGGGTTCGTCACCATGATAGAGCTCAGGAGCGTCTGCAGTCCTTCGGAGTAGCTGTTACAAAGCCAACAGAGCTAAATTAGAAGCTAGATTAGCATAATGGCAGCCAAGCAAATTCTACTTATTGGGCTTCCACTACACTTGGCCAATAGAAATGTTTCATTATGAACTTACTTGTGAATTAGTATTAGCATTTAATCATTTTCACTGCTAACGCTGGCTAACGTAACTTAACCTGACAGGATTATTAAATTATTCCTAAATGTTCACAATCTTCACGCTAAAGCTAGCTAGCTAAAAGGATTCATAACATAAAATGTAAAAATAAATAAACATTCATAATCTTTACTGGTAACATGACAGGATTTCTGAGAAGATTTATACATATAATGTTAATAAACATTCATTTTCACTGCTAACGCTAACATAACATAACATAACATAAAGGTATCCTGACAGGATTTGTCATTCATAATCATCACTGCTAATGCTAGCTAACATGGGTTAACCTGACATAATTTTTAAATCATTCAAAAGTGTTCATAATAGTCACTGATAATGCTAGATCGCTAGGTAACATGACAGGAATTATGAGATGATTTATACATGTAAAATAACATTCATAAACTATTTTCACTGCTAAAGCTATCAAATGCTAATTTGCTAAACCGAGAAGATTTCTGAGAGGATTTATACAGGTAAAATTAGCTAGGCAATAAATGAAATTAAATTAAATTAAACCACAGAATTTGTAGGAGGATTTTCTAGTCCTTCATAAAAGTTCATAATCTTCACTGCTAATACTAGCTAGCTAGCTAATATGACAGGATTTCTTAGAGGATTTATAATGTAAAATTTAAAACATAAAACAAACAAACAAACAAACAAACAAACAAACAAACAAACAAACAAACAAAAAACATCCATAATCATGCTGACACTAGCTATCTAACATAAGCTAACCTGACAGGATTTTTGGAAGTATTTTTTAACAATTGTTTTAAATGTTTAACTACTAAATCTATTTAACTTGAGTTAACCTGACCTGGATTTTAAATCATTCAGAAATGTTCATAAACTTCACTGCTAACAGGAGCTAGCTAACATGACAGGATTTCTGATTGGATTCATAATGTAAAAGGTAAAACTTAAATATTCTTTCATAATCATGACTGCTGATGTTAGCTTGCTACAATAAGCTAAACTGACAGGATTTCTGGAAGTATTTTCTTGTTTTAAATTATCTCAAATGTTCATACTGGCTAGTTGGCTAACACAAGTTAACCTGGTATTATTTAAAAATCATTCATAAATGTTGATAATCTTCTCTGCTAATGCCAGGTAGTTAGCATTTGTGTGCTAATTTGACAGAGTTCCTGAGAGGGTTTGTACATGTACAATAAAAAAAAAAACACTCACAATATTGACTTCTGATGCTAGGTAGCTAATGTGACAGGATTTCTGAGAGGATTTGTACATATAAAATGAATAAAGATTCTTTCTCTTCACTTGTGACACTAGCTACCTAACTTAAGCTATCCTGACAGGATTTCTGACCTGCACGGTTGTGGAATGGCGACTGGGTTTTGGACAGCCAGAGCAACGCTGTCTCCTTTCTGAAACACCAGATCATACGGTCCTTCGAGCATCATCATACAGTATAGTACACACCCTAATGACTGACAACACACACACACACACACATACACACACACACACACACACACACACACACACACACACACACACACACACACAGTCAAGAGGAGTGCAAAACAGAAATTTCACACATTCACCTGGTTAGTACTGTTATTAAAGTCCAGTTCAGATACAAGTCAGGACGTTTTGCACAAGGCTAATGATGCTAACAGGTAACAGAAGCTTATGGCTACCACTTTAGCATCACTGTACTACATCTGCTAATATCTAATGTTTGCTAATGTGATTACAGACACGGTATTAGACAGTGCGAAACGGCATGGCACGGTGACAAATTTGAATCCAGAACTATCGGTACTTTGGTTAAGTACCCATGTTCATGCCCTGTGTACTTTAACATAACAGCACCTACAAACGTATGATGAGTTCTCTGAAGAAACAGCCATGGTCTATGAATAGAAGACTTGAACAGTTACCACGCTAAATTGGTAGCCATTCCCTTCCATTACTTGTTAGCCACATTAGCCCCATAGCTCCATGAAATAATCTAGCGTCACAGGTTTCTCACCCAAATATCTGTCTTTTCGTCAATGATACAGTGGCTCTCCACGTTGAAAAGCTCAGGTGCTCTGTAGGAGATGGTACATCTCTGAGCTGCCCAGTCCTGAGAGGAAAAAAAAAAAACAAGAATGAAAGTGAGAAAGAGGTATTTTACGAAAACAACCATGCAGCCAATTAACAGGACGGCTGATTTCTCCTCCCACCTGCACAGTCATGGCCTCTCTGGAGCCTTTCACTTCGATCCGGGCTTTGTTCATAGAACCGAGGTCCATCAGCACTGGCTTGTCGTTCTCCTCCAGCAGCACGTTAGTGGGCTTCAAGTCCCTGATCATCACAGTCAATTAAGTATAGCGAATTAATTGGCTTTCACACACTGAAATTAGCATAAACATCGGTTTCATCGCTGGCTACCAATCACCAATCAGGACATTTACTTCTTTACTTTTTGCGCTGGAGCTATGAGGCTCAGTGTAGCTTAGCTAACCAGTCCACTATGCCTCATAAAAATTTTAATGATTAAATTCATCACTTTGTTAAAATGTTACTTTCTTATGTAAAAGGATTTTGTAAGAACAAACACAAAAGCCAGACAGTTTGTATTTAGGAGGATGTTCTAAAATGTGACTATTATAAACATAATTACTAGCTATAAACTGATACATGCGTTGACTTCTAAATGGTTATCCAACACGGCTGCCTTCATAATGTTAGACACAACGTTCTGCTAGACAGTGAAGTTTTGTTAATGTTTACAGGTTACAGTTATTGAAATTCTCTTACTTTGCAATCGGAAAACAGCACAACTGCTTTGGCTGTGTTGACTTGTAAAAGAGAAGCGTTTATGGTTGGCAGGTTAGCTAGCTACCCTGCTAGCGATCACCTCGGACAGGTTAGCAAGCTAAGCAGGCTACCAACAAACTAGCAATGTTGGACTTGTTTCATAACCTAAATTCATTCAGAAAACTTTAACTGAATTTATAAAGCTAACAAAATAAGCTAAATGCAGAGTCACTGCTGAGTTTCTAACACAGGGTAACAGTTAGCAGTCAGCACACTGGATTACATGGTCTTTTATTTATTTATTAATTAAATAATTTATTTATTTACTGTTTATGTTGGGCAGATTTGCACACTAGGACTGATTTAGCACTTAAAATTACTTCAGAAATGTTGAATGGCATTGATAAAGCTTGCAAAACAAGCATACAATTTCTGGAACAAGTGTATATGCTGAGTCACTGCTAAATTACTAACTGAAACAAAATGGCAGACTATTTTTTTCCCCGTGTACAAACTTTTGGCCATGTCTTACGTTGCAAGGTGACTACAGCTTAAATCACACGTTTACAGAAAAAGATGTTGGTTGAATAGACTTTCATTACTTGTTAGCTTTGTGGCTAACATTGTAAAACTACCTGTGTGCATATCCTTTGTCATGGATGGCTTTTAGACCTTCACAGACGCCACAGAAAATGTGCAGGATCCGGTTCTCAGGCATGCGGCTACCTTTTTCCCTCAGCTTCTCCAGGACGGACCACAAACTTCCTTTCTGCACCAAGATACAAAAACACACAGGTAAAACCTCAACTCGTCTGAAGTAAACATGGTAGGTGATAAAACTTTCCTTAAAGGGTCCTGTTTGACCACTATTAGCCATTTAGTAACTATTCTAGGAATATCTAGGCTAGTGGAAATGCTAAGCATAGCATCAGGCAACATGTGCTAACTTTAAAAACTGAACATAAGCTAGAAAGGCTAGTTTTCTGCACTGACTGACGGTATGGCCTTCTTTACTTAGTTTGTAATGCATCACCTTTAGCCTTTTATGCGAACATTAAAAATAAACTTCCTGCTGTATTGTTTCTCTGAAAAAAAAATTTATATTTAGCAGTTGGTTTTTTTTTTTTTTTAGGAAGAAGACCTTACTCTTATTAAAATAAATTTTTGTCATTACTACCTTTATTTCTTTAGTTAGCCTTATGCTAGCTGGCCCTTACTAGCTTTAATCCTCCAGATATTATTATACATTATGCTAATAGACTTGTTTTAGTTGAGTTATCATTACTGTAGCTCTCCAGTTAGCTTTCATGCTAATTGGCACCACACTAGCCTTATGATTATAGTTAGCATTATGCCATTAGTGCACTTGGTTACATAGTTACAGTTTAGTGATAAAACATTCTTTTGTTATTGATATATATTTGGATAACTCGGGATCACTCAGGAGCAGTGTTCCTGTATAATGTCCTCTAAAGTAGGCTACTGGTACAAGCTTTTGGGAGAAGAAGACATACACTGATGTAGGGCAGGAGGAGCCAGGCCTCGCTCTTTCCTCCACGCTCCATGAAGACGTGGCCCGTCAGACTCAGGATGTTGGGGTGGTTGAACAGTCGGTGCATCTCCACCTCCGTCTGTGCCTCCTTCCGTCCCTCCCGGTCATGACAAAGGATTCGCTTCAGAGCGTAGAAACGGCCGTCCTGAGCTCCTTCTACCAGATCAACATAGCTAAAACCGCTGAAGGAGGAACACCATGGAGAAACATGAGAAACCAGAGCACACAGACTTTAAACATGTAACCAGGATCTATGATTGTGCATGATATACAGAAAAAAACCCGCCAAAAAACAAACAAACAAACAAAAAAAAAAAACCCTCTTCTATGCATGACACACAGCCTAATATCGCTATCGTTTGCTAACTTATCTAGCTAGCTATTTAAAAGCTAATAAACTAGCTTGCATCACAGGGATTTTGGAATCAAAGTATCAATTTGCATCGTCATTTTCTTCAGAAATTTACTTAAGAGTAGCTAAATAGTCAAACTATAACGTTACCATAACAACCACCATCTGTTTATCACTAACATTAGGCAACTTAGCTAGCCAGCTAGTTAACTGTAGGTTGAAATTTGAAAAGTAGAGTCTCACTATTTTTGCACTGTCTTTTGCTCAGTGATTTAACATTAGCTAAATGTGTCAAAATGACAATCACAATCTCTTCAATGATAAGCTGGCTAACTGGCTAGCTTAACACATTGGTTCTTCAGCTACGAGTTTTTGGGGACCCCAATTGTCATCCTCTAATCTTGGACACGATTTAGACCAAAACTAATGAGGTTATTTGGTGACATCACAAACCGAGCTCCTACACAGTTGCACCACTTTTATATGCAAGTTTTAAATTTGAAATACTTTTAAGTTGGAAAAGAAACTGAAAAATAGGCTATAACAAACATTATTACTTAACGTGATATTTGACATATTACTATTAGCAATATAATCAGCAAAGTTTTGGCAATAGTTAGCTGTAGCTAACAAACTCAAAATCCAAATAAGCCTCTCCTCTCAGTGTTCCTTCAAAACCAAGCCACAAAAACTAACACATCCTCATACTGCCTGTTTAATAGTTAATTCTAGAAAATTAAGCAGCTTAAATTTGTCTTACCCCTCGTCAAGTTTCTGGATGAAGTAGTATCTCTTGTTGTCGATGGTGATGGAACTGCGGGAGCAGATACACAGTGCGTGCCCCATCCTCGACCTAGCATCGCTCACTCATCGAGCAGAACTGCCACACACAACACACACTCCATTCAGTTCATGAGAAATTACGTATGAAAAATACGTACGAAACACGTCCGCAACTCTATGAAGATGACCATTTTACAATTAAAAATGTTGATGGATTCGTCCAACTCACATCTGGTGCTTCATGTAACCATAAATTTCAGTCATTCTGAACAACTACCACTACTTTAGCTAGCAAGCTAGCTGTTTGATTTTTGTTCACTAGCTAATGCTGAAGGAAGCTATGTGATGCTATATTTATGTAATGGACAGTGAGGTCCATTGCAGATCCCATTTTAACTACATGAACTAGAAAACTTTAGAAAAAAAGCTTTAGAGATAGCAAATAACCACTTCCTAGAAAAGTCCCCATGCAAATTTTCATTTTTGGAAGCTCTAATGTTTAGTAATGCAATTAGTAGTTTCTAGCAGAAGCTAGTTCAACACTTTCAGTACAGTTTACTTAAAAATGACTGTTTTCTAGCTGTCCATAAATACCTGTGTGCACTCAAATGGTGATGAGAAAGCCGAGCTTGAGGCGCTGAGAATTTTCCAGTCAGGTTAAAAAAAAAAAAAGAAGAAAAAGGATACAGATAAATTATTTAGGTGTGTGGACACCAGCTTCAAATTGCAGTGGGTGAACAACTAAATAACAGCCCATAGTACCTCAGGTTGACATTAACGCATACAAAGTTAACATATTTTCATTACAGCACTATCTACTGCATTCAACTATATTAATCTGTGACCATGTAAACACTTGGATCAATTCAAATGCACTTTTGTTTAAACAAGCTGCAACAGAAGCACAGCTAGCAAGTAGCTAGCTTTTTGTCCATTAGCTAGGTAATATAAACGTTTATTAATGCTACATAAAACAAATACACCATTATACAATTCAAAGTCAAAATATACATGACTCTAATTGTAATTAGTGTTGTTGTTTTTTTTTTCCCCCTCAGTGGCCTAATAACAGTTAACATAATTCTGGAAAATTCCAACCACACACATATGGTTAGCATAGAGTTCCCTAAAGTGGCCATTTTCCCCCCCTCACAGTTTCAGTAACATAGAAGGTCCAGTTTCAGTCTGACTTTTTTTCCTCAAAAAATAATAAACACAAACAACTATACTTTTGATATTTAACAGTGGTTCACTCTGACACATGAAAGAAAAATGTAGTGTTGGTTTCAGAGTGGTGCTAGCATTATCGCTAATCTCAGGCTTGACAATTAAACTCCATAAACAACCACTTGTAAAATGTGGTCCAGATTTTCAGGTTTTCACTTTCTTTTTTTTTTGTAGGCAACAAACATAAACAATAGTAAACAAATATTAAAAACAACATCTTAAACATAGGTCTAAGCCTTTTATTTAACAAAACATCTATACATCCTCTGCTAATATTACTTGATTTATGGGGTTATGTTTAAGATGTTGGGTTAGGGTTAGGGTCGTTTTAATATTTGTTTACTATTGTTTATGTTTGTTGCTTACAGGGTCGTAGACCCTGGAGCTTGTCCCAGGGGACTTGGGGCACAAGGCGGGGACGCCCTGGACGCATGTCTTTGGGCTGGGGGAGGAAACTGGAGTACCTGGAGGAAACCCCCAAAGCACGGGGAGAATATGCAAGCTCCACACACCACACGCAGAGGCGGGATTCAAACCCCCAACCCCGGAGGTGCAAGGAAACAGCACTAACCACTAAGCCACTGTGACCCCCTTAGTCACATATCCTATACGTTTTGCTAGTTTTCTGACTCTATGTGTGTCAAATTTAATGCAACACTAAAGGCCTAAGGTCTAAACAAGTGCTACACCTGAATGAACAAATTGTATTTGCCATGCAAAAGCCTTCATAATAGCAGTCAGCAGTCTACACTAAAGTAAGTGCACTAGTTAGTGCAGAGACCTGCAGATTGAAACGCAGCCCAGGGGTGAAGTATAAGTCGATTTGGGACGCACCCTTCAATGTAGCTACGCGCAAAAAAAAACCCATATGGCATATTATAATATATTATAATATGATATCACGATGTACTCATGATATTTATGATTTACATTCTTCTTGAAATTGTTGGCTACAATCCATACAGTGGCACTAATGATTAAATATCGCGAGAAAACCGCTATTACTGTAAATTTAAAAAAAAGTTTATTTACCTGAAAAAAAGACAAGGCTCGTGTCTGACGTCATTAACCATAAATTAATATGTCGTACATTTCCAAGCGCAAACGCAAATACAAACAAAGGTATTTACCTTTATTTAAGGATTCCGACCTCCTCCGCTATTCAGCTACAGCAGCGCGATACTTCCGCGTACACTACAGGGACGCACTTCCGGGTACGGTATCACGTGACACTGACGTCTTCAGGGTTAACTCATTCAGCACTCATTATTTATAGCGTCGTGTGCTTTTAAAGGTGCAATAGTCATTTCATACTTGGACAAATAATCTGGAAGAAAAGTAAACCATGATAAAATATAAACGTTTAAGACATGGCTTCAGCACAAGTGTGTTATGTGGTTGAGAAAAACTGATGTCCAGGCAGGAATACTTGTTTGGTGGCTCAAGGAATGGAAAAAAAAGTCATTCAAAAGTTGTATCCATGTACTTAACTGTTAATCTTACCCAATGCACCTTTAAATCTTAAAACTCCCCATGTTATTATCAGGGTGTCACATTTTGAAAAATAATTTCTCCTCATGTGCATATTTAATTTAGAATGAATAAGAATATTCATTCATTCATTTCCAGTAAGCACTTCTGCTGCATTGGACTAGAGGTTGTAACTCGTAATTCCCAAACTCTGACAGGGAAAAATACAGAAAACACAACCCTCAACTTGGAATTCCTACTTAGGACCTCAGGATGGTCTTCCTCCGAGTTCAGCAAGTGAATGATAAAAATGAACGTGGCTGCTCACAGCATCAACAGTAAAAAATTTAGCACTTCTTACCTATAAATGATGTAACACACTGACGACAGTTTGCCGTTTTGAGGAGCAAAATACTGCATACATCACTCATCACAGTTAGCTGGATAGCTTGTTGCTAACAAAAGACAGACATGTTTTTCCCCACTTTGTAGCTTGAATAAAATTATGTAATTCCAGGCTCAAACTTCCCATTTCCTATATAAGTCGAATGCAGCATTTGTCCTGGTCAGGGTGGTGATGGATCTGGGTGGAGTGAACACTGTGTGTGTGGTGGGGATACAACTTGGATGGTATCCCAGTCCATTGCAGTGCACCATGCATGTGCAACTTGTACAATATTTATTATTTTGGTTTAAAATTTATTTTTTTTTATTTTAAAAAGGAAAATCATTACTTGAAATCAGTACTAATCTCCTTTTTTTCCTTTAATTTTTTGTTTTGTTTTACAAAATATTAAACATGATACTGAGAAATGTGACATTTAGCACCAGAAACCATAAATGTAAAGCAGGTTTTGATTTTGTTGAATACCTTAGTAATAGTTTGCAAAGTTAACATGTTAGTAAACGGATTTGCAAACATTATAAGCATTGGTGGATCTAGCCAACAATAATAGGACTTGTTAGCAAAATTTTATGGTGAACAAAGACATATTTAAGTGCAATTTGAGTATATAAACTTTTTAGATAATAATTAATATTAACTATTTGCACATCAGTGCACATTACCGTGCCTAACTAGAATGATGATTGAAGATGTCTTGGATATAATACTATATGCTTAAAAGTATATAAAATAAAAACAGCCAATGAAACAATCAATTTACAGCTTTATTTTAATTTCATAGTTATTTGGACACTTATGGTAAAAAAAAAAAATTTGACCAAATGACAAACAACATTTAGTAGCTGTATTTTTATATTTTATGACAATACCACAAGATTGCGCACTGTGCTTTCTTTGGTAATGATGGCAGGAAGTTTGTGGCTTTCCTGCGGTCCATTCCATCTTAGTATTCTTCTCCTTCTTCCTCTTCCTCAAAAGAGTCGATCCCGACCTCTTCGTAGTCCTTCTCCAGGGCAGCCATGTCTTCTCTGGCCTCAGAGAACTCACCCTCTTCCATGCCTTCACCAACGTACCAGTGCACAAAGGCCCGCTTGGCGTACATCAAGTCAAACTTGTGATCCAGACGAGCCCAAGCCTCAGCAATGGCCGTAGTGTTGCTCAACATGCACACAGCCCTTTGGACCTTGGCCAAGTCGCCTCCCGGCACCACAGTGGGTGGCTGGTAGTTGATTCCCACCTTGAATCCAGTGGGACACCAGTCCACAAACTGAATGCTTCTCTTGGTCTTAATGGCTGCAATAGCTACGTTGACATCCTTGGGCACCACATCACCACGATAAAGAAGGCAACAGGCCATGTATTTGCCATGCCTTGGGTCACACTTGACCATTTGGTTGCTTGGCTCAAAGCAGGAGTTGGTGATCTCGGCCACAGAGAGCTGCTCGTGGTAAGCTTTCTCAGCAGAAATCACTGGTGCATACGTAGCGAGAGGAAAGTGGATTCTGGGATACGGGACCAGGTTGGTCTGGAACTCGGTCAAGTCGACGTTCAAGGCACCATCAAAGCGCAGAGAAGCCGTGATTGAGGACACAATCTGGCTTATGAGCCGGTTGAGATTGGTGTAAGATGGGCGCTCAATATCCAGGTTCCTGCGGCAAATGTCGTAGATGGCCTCATTATCCACCATGAAGGCACAGTCAGAGTGCTCAAGTGTGGTGTGGGTGGTCAGGATGGAGTTGTATGGCTCCACCACAGCCGTGGACACCTGTGGCGCCGGGTAGATGGCGAACTCCAGCTTGGATTTTTTGCCAAAGTCTACAGAAAGACGTTCCATCAGGAGGGAGGTGAAGCCAGAGCCAGTGCCTCCTCCAAAGCTGTGGAAGACCAGGAAGCCCTGAAGACCTGTGCACTGGTCAGCCTGTACAGAAAAAGTGACCAGATGTAATACTGTAATATTAATATT
>CM074970.1:2634518-2655625 GCA_037577455.1 Pangasius macronema
TTCATCCATTATTCAGTCTATTTATCCATTTAGTCATCCAGCCATCCATCAATCCATTCATTAAAACATTCATACATACATCCACTTATCCACCCATTCATCTATAAATCAATCCATCAATCTATCCTCCCTTCTTTAGTCCATCAAACTATTCTTCCAGCCATACATCTTTCCTTAAATCAACCAATCCATCCATCCTTAAATCCATCTATCCACCCATCCATTCATAATTCCAGCTATGCTGTTTTAAAATAAGACACGTAAGGGAAGCAGATCACTTTCATCAGAACTGATTTACTTGTCATTTTTTGTCAAAACATAATTGAACATCTGACATAAACAGTATCACATACAGTAAATTTATTTTCATAATTAGGTTTCCTAATTAGGCTAGCAGCGATCTGAGAACCATGTTAACACTGAAGATTTATTCTCCGCAACAGAAGGTCTTTACACTAAATAAAATCTGTACGTTCATACCGAATTACTCTAGCATAAAATAACAAACACATTTCTCTAAAAATAATTACTCACATAATCACTTGAGAAATGTGTGTGATTTTTCTTGCTGTACAGTCTAAAGAGGAATGTTCTTCGGAGAAGATTTCAGAGACAGTGTAGAATCAGTCCCACACTGAGATTAATGTCAGGAGTGTGAACACAAATCCTGTCACAACATTCTCTAATAAACACTTATCTCAGAGCTTTTACAGAGTTCGTACGTTTTCACCCCACTGATCTTAGTGGCAGAAATAACCTACACACCACCTACACACTCGAAAAGAAGGAGACCACCAGGGACCTAACAATGATAAAAATGAGTCAACGACACGGAAAAGTTCCTATTTAATGATTTATTTATGACTGATCTGTTTATTTACAGTTTGACAAATACATTTATTAGAAGATTAAGTACGATTAATGATATATATTTATATATATAATCACAGTATATGGAAGAAGGAAGAAGGAAACAGTGATTTTTTTTTATAGTGCAAATTTGTAAAAGATTAAAGTTCACTGAGGTATGTGTGAAGTGCAATAGGTACAGTACACACTGATTCGATTAATGACAGATGAAATAATAATGGTTTGGGAAATAGATGTTCAGAGCTATAGAGAAAAGAGTTCTGCGTGTTCTGCTTTGTTGTTTGTTTCTAAGTAGATTAAATGTTATAATTCCCACCCCATTAATATGAAAAGTGTTTTTAGCTATTGCTGAGAGAAAATAAAGAGAATAAGAACAGAAAGTTCTTTCTAATGAAGTTATTGTTTCTGAACTGGTTGATCAGCATCAACCTTTATCCAGTGTGATGGTACAGTTTGTCTTGGAGCGTTGGTTCTGGAAGAAGAGAGAAATGAATGGAATCATTATATCCTCAAGTAAAATAAAATTTTAAAAATAGACTCGGCAATTCATATGTAATTCATGGCTGGCAGCAGTGTTCTGGTTCAACTGCATGTAGCTAAATATACATATTGGAACATGTAAAATTGTTAGTGAAAAGATAAGGGAAATCAAAGGACTATATGGAATTGTGAATATTGAATTATTGAAAAACTGAAAGTTAGTCACTTACTTTGTGCAAAAGCTCTGCTCCAATTAGGCTGCTGTCACAATTTCAGAAGGAACGCGCATGAGGCTGCTTCAAATACCAGGGTTCTGAGGGAAAAGATCTCAGACCAGGTACTCTGAAAGCATCATAGACATATCACTGAGGGGGGAAAATGCACTTTAGCAACTCCTAGAAAAAGTCCACATTTGATTTGGAGGAAAAAGCTTGATACTCATTTTTCTTATTATGCAATTTCCTTAGAGATATACACACTCTACTCACTAAATTGGTAGATAAAATAAGAAACACTCCAGTTGAGTAAATGGTTTAATGCCACAAATCAAAATTTGCATTTCTTTGCGCTGTTCCGCTTCCGTGAACTGCTTCAACCACTAATTAAAATTATTTTGAAAATGAACTCTTGATTGTATGTATTATTTCAGCCTAGTCTCCTACAGCAGGCGAGTACATCTGAATGAGTCTACAATCAGATATGTGCTCCTGCATGTATTTCCCTATTGACCGAGGGGGTGTTGCTTTAGATCTGACCCTGTATGCACAGTGACCTCGCCTACTCTTCCAACCTATCTGATTCTAGGTCATGCTACTTGATCTCTCCAGTTAATGACCTCTTAAAAGGCATTTCAGAAAATTCTTGAATATTTTAAAGCATTGAACCTAAACTAAACAGCTATGAGATGACGTGACATGGATCCATATTAATCCATTGTGTTTCCGCAAAAAGCTTTTTTCTCCAGGGTAAGTGCATTTGTACATCTTTTTTGTTTATTATATTAGTATATTGTGTGTATTATATTTTATGTATTTTATGCTAGTTCCTGGATTAGCATCTATAATTAAAATGCTAGATCTTGGATTAGCCTATTTTACTATAATGCTAGTGTCACGTCCACCATGGACAGTCTCCTTTTTCAACCCTCACTTCCTGCCTCTATGAAATTAAAGATCTCCTAAAACTCAATACTCAATTTAACTGGACTAAGACCAGTTTTTTAAAAAAAAATACAAAAATATACAAATACTTTATTGATGGCTGTGTTGTCTACCCATCCTCAGAATTTGAAACCTGGGTGACCTATTGGACCCAACCCTGTATTTTGAGCCACACATTAAATTTGTTCAAGTCTGAGGTCTTTAGATTTAAGCCATCTGAAATATCCCTCTAGCACTGACTAAGCTCCAACTAGGCAATGCATTTAAAATTCTGCTGTCAGGATTCTCACTCACACTAAACCTTGGAAGCATATAACTTCCACCCTGAGAAAGCTTTACTGGCTCTCTTTTAAATGGAGTCATTTTCAAGATTCTCCTCAACCTAAAAATCCTTGCACAAATTGCCCAAACTTGTTTCGCTAATGTCTCATACACGTACATAATGTTTAGCTTCACTAGTCATTAATGATACACTAAAGGGAAATAACTTGCTGTGTCTTCCAGGGTTCAACACCACTTGGCAAGGTAAAGGGCAAAGGAGTTAAATGGCTTTTGAAGTTCAGATGCATGGCCAGTGGAGGTGATGCTATCAGGTCATCAAATCTGAAACAATCATATTGAATCATTACTGAAAACAAGAAAAGTTTCTAAAACACATTAAAGTCACTAAACTGTATTTCAGTGTTTACTTTTTCCAGTTCGGTTTTCATGTTTCCAATAATTTAAAAGTTAAAATCTAAACTTCAAAACTATAGGTTAATAAACTTCAGG
The DNA here is from genome assembly GCA_037577455.1 of Pangasius macronema. NCBI lineage: Eukaryota > Metazoa > Chordata > Actinopteri > Siluriformes > Pangasiidae > Pangasius > Pangasius macronema. The sequence continues at coordinate 2,637,800 of CM074970.1, forward strand.
ACTGGGACAGTAGGCTAATACAGCTCAGAACTCTAGGTTAACAAACATTAAAAGTTTAGGTTAATAAACTGCAGAACTGGAGACTAAATTTCTCTTGAGGTGATAAAATAAAAGAACCACCCTTCAGATGGCAGTGGGGATTTAACCAAATCTGGTTGAACTTAATAAGGTTCGATGGATCTACTGAAGGATAATAACCCACCTTAGGGGAGAGTACTGGGATCCACTTGAGATGTTAGGACTGGAGGAAGCATTGTCACTTTTGAGTCGCTGGTCCATGAGCAGTGGAGATTTTGTACTTGGTTGATTCAATCTGACATCATCATACAGAATTATTACAGACAATCCCTTGAAACATAAGAATGTTATACAACATAGAAAATATTTTCATGTTTACAACATACATAACATAATGTTATTGTTTTGCAGCAGCTGAATGAAAATCATGGTATAGTACCATGTGTTACCCTCAATTTTCTGTTAATCCTCTGGAGCTATCAGAGTCAACAGGACCAGAATGTGCCTGTCCCTCCTTTGCACTTGTACTGCTGGCCACTTACCTCTCTAGCCACTCATTCTTTAACCGTATTTCCCTTACATGGCACTGTAAGCATTAGCAGGGCTATAGCATGTGCTAATCCTTGTGCCAATGTCTGCACCCCAGCTAAGTCACTACTTGGCACTGGCTACCAGAGCTGTTGGTAATGACACGCCTGGAACATGAATCCCTCCATTTGCTCTCGACCTGCCAAATTCTCTGTGTTTTGACCCAGAAACTGCTCATCTGCCAATCTTGGCACATGGGCCTGCAGCTAAGCATTGGAGCATACTGCCTCAGAATCAACCTAATCAGGCCACTAGCTGCAAATGTTTAGGCCCAGTGATCAGTTAAAATTGGTCATTTTAGGGCTGAAGCATGCTTTTTCAGATTAAGCATTACAATCCAGGGGATAGTGCCCCAGTACTGAGTGCAGACATGATAACTACTTGTTGATGATATGATATTACCACACATCTGACAATTCATTGGTAATTCCTTGGTGACTTTCCAGCTAGCATTGGGATGGCCACTACAAGAGATAGAGACCGGTACCTCCACTCCACTCTCCAGTCTGCCACAAGTCTGCCACAAGACTGGTTCACATAAGTGGACTTGTGTGATGCATATTTTACATAGCCACCCTCCAAACATGGTGTGTGGTACGCTTCACAATGCTCATTAGCAAATGCAAGGCAGTTGCTACATCCAACCCTTACTCAAATCACTGTCAAATGTCGCTATCCCTAGCAGAACCAAACAGCACTCTGGATAAACTGGGAGTTGTGGCTCCCCCAGATGGTCTGGGTTTTCTGCCTTAGACTGATGGGCCGCTCAGTGATTGCACCATAGCAGCCCACGAAATTATCTTGAAGGCTAGAGCCTCTAGTATGTGGGCCTTGTATGCTTTCAGGAACTGAAAGTGTACCCCATGAACCCGGTGCACTGTCCACTGCCTGAAGTAATAGCCTTCATGCTGTGGCTGCACTACAGTGTCAAGTCCCTCTATATGCTGAAAGTGTATGTGGCGGCACCTTGTTGGGAGCTCACAGATTCAGAAACAGCATTTCTGAAATGAGCTAAGCATTTCTTTCCATTGGCATAGTCACCCCAGAGAGCCCAGTGTGGGATTTCCCCTTTGTGTTGGAGTTGCTTAAGACCTCTCCATATAAACCCATACAGGATGCTGATTCAAAAGGGGTATCGTTTAAGACAACCTTTTGGTAGCAATGGCCTCCGCAAAAGGGTCTGAAAACTGCATGGCTTGTTGACAAGCTTACCCTGCATGCGCTCGCAGCTGGATAACTCCAGAGTGAGCTTGTCACCAAACATAGAGTTTCTGCCTAAGGTTATTTCACAATTTTGTGAACTGGGCAATTGATCTTGCAATATTCTAGGAAGTACTACTGGATCCAGTATGCAGCTCAAAGTATTAATTGAATCACTATGTGCAACAACCCTTATCTGAGCAGAGATTGGCCCACTGGGTGGCATCATGACCTACGAACAGGCTGGACATCCAGCCCCTACCATGACATGCCATTCCATGAGGAGTGTTTCATCCTCATAGGCATTACTGAGAGACATGGTGCACCAGGAGGTCTGTGCTGCAGCTATTTGGGTATCACTGTGTACCTTCCCTAGATTCCCCCTCCAAGTGGTGTAAGGACAGTGATCTCCAAACTCCCTCCTAGTTGACCACAGGTGGATCAGTTCCTCATGAGTTTGTGGAAGGGGGTATGCATATGTTAGACACTGCCCTGATGTTTAGAAAGTGTAAAATAGAATATAATTATGGATTTAACTGTGGTTCTATGAACACTGGAAACCCACTGGATTCCCTGTCATTCAGAACCATCACCAGATTACAGGAAGAGAAGTGATGTGATGTGAAGTTATTATCAGTTATCTGGTGTTCCTAGTACCACTGTTCCTTTCACGGTGTGGGATGGCAACTACTATGGCTCAGACAGGACGGCTCTTTAGTGTGGAGTGAAAACACCAACACCTGCCTTCACACCATGAAAAAGGCAAGGATCGAACATTCCCAGCCTTCTTGATAGTATAATTTCATTCAAGAGACAATATTGAATTGCAATTTTCTATCCCTTGATTAAATCAATTGCTTGATTTAAAGTGGTCTAGAAGCTACTGCCGAATTCATTCCGTGATAAAGGTACACAAGGAGAAAAAACCTGGCAACCTAAAGGAGTGAACAGTTCTCAGTTAATTTTAAAATGTGCCTTCATGTAGATTGTACTGTTTACCAGATACATATTTTTGGAATTAAATAAATGATGTAAATATAAATTAAATTAAATAAACCATTGTGATGCATTTTTTTCTCTTGATCAGAATATTCAAGAGAACAGCAGTTGATGGAAACAAACAATAGATGAAGCAAACCAGCTTCACTGGTTACTTGTGTAAGACATAAATAAGAAGTTATGGGAAATAGCTTACATTCCAGAGTACATTCCATGTTTGCTGAAGTATCTGCTTCTCATCACAGAATACAAATGTCTGAGTTCGGAAACAATACAGAACCATATTATTAGTATGTTACATAAGTCATGTGATTAGGCATGTGATTTAAAAAGTGTTTTAATAAGTCAAAAGGTCAACATGTGAAAAGGTTGACAGCACACACTCCTGTGAATGTGCACAAATTAAGTCTCAGTGATATCGTATGCAGCTTGTTTGGTAATTGGGAAGACACTGATATTGAACTTTAAGCTAATAAACCTTAGAAATTTAGACAAATCTTCCACTGAACTGTAGACTAATAGAACAATCTTTCAATCTAACAGAACAGTCCCCAAGATGGTGGTGGAAATTTAAAACACTACGTGAGTTCTGTGTTGCTCCCTGATTTGTGATTTTTTTATCTAACGATGGAGATAAAAGCACAGTGACTTGCTGAAATGCTAAAATAGACATTAATAACTGGAGAAATAACAATGTTATAAATGTTTCTTTAGATTCTCCAGACTTTTCTGGTGCTTTAGTAATCAATAAAACCCAATAAGTGTGTTTTTTTAGTCAGAGTGCATTCTTTATTCCTGTCTGCCATTGGAATAACATTTAAATTCCCTCAGCGTTTCTAATATAGGCTTGTGTAACTCGGGGTTTATGGCAATGAGGATTCATGCTTCGTGACAATGCAGTCTATTCGCAATACACACATTTTTTCTTAGGATGTAAACATTGGCATAAAGATGAGATGTGATACACAGTAATAAAAGCAGATTGGAAAACTCGATGTAGTTTCTTCATGACTGTATGTGTTTACGTTGTGATGATATCATGATACCTATTGCTACTTATTACAGAATTCAGTAGAACCTCAATTAATGGAAAACCGGTAAATGGTAGATAGATGAAAACATGTGACAATGGAGTATAAAAACTCACAGTAGCTTTCTCGTCTCAACTTCTCTTGAGAATGTAATGGGTATGGATATGGACTTCATGAATTTCATTTTTTTCCCAATCTGAAATAATCAGATAGAAACATCAGTAAAGACAACAAACATTCACTCAAAAAAAAACTTAACCTCTTAACTTTATATCAGTGTATGAGTCGACATCTGATGTTCTTAATTTCTAAATCAGAGGTTAGAAAAGACGAAGTGATGGTGTTCTATGTGTTTAAGTGGTGATGACATCATCCTTTTACTACTTCTTACAAAATTCAGTAGAACCTCAATTAATGGAAAACCAGTAAACAGATGAAAACAAATTATAGCTTCAGGGACACTCAAGGATAGAAACTCACCATGAGTCACTTGACTCTGCTCCAGTTTCAAGAATACTTTCCAGAATAAGTGCCTGGACTGGCCTTAATGGTGATGCTGATTGGAAGTTTTTCAGTTTGAAATCATCAAAAACGTTAATAAAGTGAAAAACCTTTTTACGAAGGTTTTCATGCTGTTTCAAAACCTCTGACTCGGTAAGTTTGAAGTTACTTACAGGTGAAAAAACAACTAGCTTCAGACTCAAGTTGACAGGAGGTACAGTTGTATGTAAAGTTTGTGCACCCCTGGCTAAATTACATATGTTGTTGATTTTTTAAGTGAAAAAGAGTAAACACAACAACTATTTAAAAAAAAATCATATCTATTATATTATTATTTATTGTTTATTAATGATTTTAAAATAAGCATACAGTTTCTCCTTATATTTAGACCAGAGGGCAGCAGTAGGCGGAAAAATGTATATGCACACACACACACACACACACACACACACACACACACACACACACACACACACAGTTAATGGGCCAAATAAGTTTGGAATGTCATAGCTACTTATATGTTTATAGCCAACTGCTATAGCAATTTGTATACCCTTGTTCAATTTGTATACACTCTTGTTTTTTTGTGCTTCTCTCTTATTACTTTTAATTCCCTCAAGTTAATTTTTAGTCTTTGCGTCATCATGACCTTTCTTTGCATCTTTAAATGCAGCAAAGAAGCACAGTTACAGTAATGAGACGTATGGTCGATTCCCCCACTCTTCTTCTTTTTTAAATCATAAACTACCTGAAATAATCAGGATATTATATATATATTATATTATATTATAAGAGCTATTATTCTATATATATACATTTACATTGCTGGACTTACCCGGTGACTCTGTTTTCTGTTTTTCTTTATTTGTTTTTAGTTTCACTTTGTTTCACTTTCACTTTTTTACTCTGCTCAGCCAGATCCTCTGAAATCCCATCTACTGAAGATCGACACACACACAGACACACGCAGTGCAAAAAAAAAACTATCATTGCTAAATCTGAAGAGGTTTAGATTCCCACAAATCCTAATAATTCATAATAAAATAGCTTCCTCTGCACAGATATATTTCATAAGCTTTAAACAGAAAATTTCTATCCCTCTATTATTGCGAGCTAATGTAATAACATCATTGAGAAATAAAGAATGACAACCGAGAGAGGTTTTTAAAAAGAGAATTAGCTTTTAGAAAAGAAAAAAAAATACATTTATATACTTTATATACAGTCAGGTCCATAAATATTTTGGACAGTGACACTTTTTTTTTTTGTAATTTTGCCTTTGTACTCCACCACAATGGATTTGAAATGAAGCAATCAAGATGTGATTGAATTGTAGACTTTCAGCTTTAATTCAAGGGGTTTAACAAAAAGATTGCGTTGACCGTTTAGGAATTACAGCCATTTTTACACAATTATACACTTCAGAATTCATCTTGCTACTTCTATTAGCAGTCACATCATCAATAAACCCCAGTGACCCAGTTACAAGTTAATCTTGCATCAGAACTGGTCAGGCTTTTTTTTAAACCATCTGTATTTATATTCATGACAGCGTCTCTTTAACAATGATATGCCTACCTTCTCCAGAGCGTTCTTGAAACTCAGCTTGCCAGTTTTTAAGACCAAATTGTTGAATTGGCCACTCCTAAAGTTTCTGCTACCTCTCTGATAGGTCTGTTTTGTTTTTCCAGCCTATTGATGTCCTCCTTCACTTGCATCAACACCTCTTTGGACTGCATATTGAGAGCTCCTGTGAGCATTTACGTTTATGCCACTTGGCAGACACCTTTATCCAGAGAGAGCTGAGGCTGAGCAGTCAATGGTTACAGGCCTCCCTTAAGCTTGGAGGTACTGGGATTTGAACTCACGACCTTCTGAACAGAAGTGAAATGCAAATTTAATGGTTGGACTCAACTCCAGACCTTTTATCTCTGTAATATGAAATAACAAGGAAACAGGACACCCCTGGCCATGAAACTGCAGTCAATTGTCCAATTACTTTTGAGCCCATGAAAATGAAGGGACTCAGAAATAATAATAATAATAATAATAATAATAATAATAATGCCCACAATGCAGTGTGTACAAAGCACTATGGAGATAAATGCAAGACTCATTAGTTTTGAATTTTGAGACTAGTTTTAAGATTATTTATAGATTCTTCGATTGATTAATAAGTAAAATCAGTCATTCTATCAGTTAATCAAAAAAATCTATAAATAATCTTATAACTAGTCTTAAAATTCAAATCAAGCAAGTTATGTATTGAAAATGATCAAGTTCAATATCTGGACACACACACACACACACACACACACACACACACACACACACACACATTTAGTTTGTAATGTTTATAGAGATATTGCTCCTCCTGTGTTTTTGATTTTCTATGAATATCTAAACAGGCTGGCTGAGAACGCCGCATATATTAATTTGAGACTGTAATTCCTGTGTTAAACACTAGAGGCTGCTAAACACCTACAAAATATCAGTGATATGAGTAAATACATTGCACAACATAAGTGTGTGTGTGTGTGTGTGTGTGTGTGTGTGTGTGTGTGTGTGTGTGTGTGTGTGTGTGGAGAGAGAAAGAGAGAGAGAGAGAGAGAAAGAGAGAGAGAGAGAGAGAGAGAGAGAGAGAAAATTGAAACTGACTGTTCACTCCTAATAAAACCCAGTTATTAATTAAAATGCGACTTTCTCAAAGTGAACACAAAAAAATACAGCGTTGTGGAATTAGATGCTCGATTTATGCTGATGACATCATTATTAGCAGGAATCAGAACAACAGTGCTCTTGTATGGCCTCGGAAATTAAACTTGAATTGAAAATAATAAGAACGTGTTGATTTTCTAGCATGTAATTAATACATACAGTGAAAGCCTGTTCACTACAGAGCAGAAAAGCACTTTTTACAGAACAGAAAGGAGGAAAAAGTGAGCAGTGCTAATACTACCTGAGTCTACTGAACACATCACAACAAAATCCTGGACACACACATAAAACTAATCAACATTTAGAATGCAAAGCTCATAAAATTTCCCATCAAATGTTCAGTAGTATAATTAATAATATATGTTATTGCACAACGGTTAGCTCGAAACAAGAATAGAATATCTGTCCTTCCATTCATCCATGCATCCAGAGATCCATCTGTCGATCCATCCATCTATTCTTCAATCCATCTATCCACCTATAAAACATCCATCTATTAAACTATTCATCAACCCATCCTGTAATCATCCATCCTTGCTTTTATCCAACCATCCACTTATCTGCCCATTCTTCCTATATCCATGAAATCATCTGTCGCTCCATCCACTCATCTGCATCAAATTCACTGAACAGCAACAGGATACATTTTACAGCCTTGGAGGATCATCGTTCAACATTTTTGTGGTTAGTGATTAAGTACAGTGCCTCCATTTGGCAGAAACACTACACTGCTCATCACCCTGAGAAGACCATGCCCGCTGTGAAGCATGGTGGTGGTAGCATCGTGGCCTCTTGGGTGCTTCTCTTACTAACATACTGGACTATCATGCAAAGGCTGATCTTCTCAATGAATTTGAATGATGGACAACAATGTTCCTTAGTCTGAGACTTTAATTATGAATTACTTGTGAATATGGCATTTAACCAGAAACTCAGTACATTAATATACATACATATGTATATTAATGATATTAATAATATTCCCAACTCGATGGGGAATAAGTTTAATTAGTTATAGGAAGGAATGAGGATCTTTACAGGAAATGGCTTTGATGATAAAGTGGACGCTGGTTAAAGCAGATTTAATAATGCTGATTTTGTAATGGAAAGGTCAGGTGTGTTCGCTTCCTCAGATGAACAAATGTCGGATCAGTTTGGGGAAAATGAAGCTTTATGAAGTTTCGAGTGTTGAGTCTCTTTCTGTGTGTGTGTGTGTGTGTGTGTGTGTGTGTGTGACTTTTTCAGCTCCTTTGGGTGAAAATCTCAGGTGTCCACGGACATTTCATTTCTGAAGAGTTTTGAGTGCATGACCTTCTCTGTAGCGTATAATTTAATATACATTGATGTGGAATATACAAGGGATGCATCCATAATGTTTTTTTTTTTTTCAGACAGAGTATGTGTACATATTTTCTGTACTCATCAATACCAATATTGATACTGATATAAAAAAGTGACCTAATTGTTATTATTAATTGATCAGAGGTGTCATGGATCAGTTTATTTATCTCTGGTTATATTGGGTTCTGCTACGTGCTTGAACTCCTTGTGATGAGTTTTATGTTTAAGATGTTATGATAGTGAAATAGTACCTTTAACAGAGTGTGTGAGGAAGGTCAACCTGAGCATGTAGAGCAATATCAGCAGATGTGATCAATAAAAATGGGTCCACCTTGAACCTAAGGCAATGTGGCAATGAAGTGAGTGTGTCTTAGTGCTCGATGCTAGCAGAACTGAAGTGCCCTCGAGCATGACAGTCGCTTTGCGCGCTCACTCCGCTGCTCCACTCTCGCAAGTGTGCATGCAATTCACGGCACCTGGTGCTCATCTTTAATGACCTGGTCAGATTACTTGTATTGTAGGAAGATACCGATGCCTCCTGTTGCTATTTCGCAGAGCAAATTTTGCAGTTTGCTTTTGTTGGTCTGCCATCATTAATCATGAAATACGTACAAATGGCTGTTTATTAGCATGGCACTAAGCTTAAGCCAGATAGTACCGTGTGATACTGAAGTGAAGTAGTGAAGTGAAGTGACTTTGTGGCCAAGTGTGGTGACCCATACTTGGAATTTGTGCTCTGCATTTAACCCATCCANGCAGTTGGGGGATCGGTGCCTTGCTCAAGGGTCTCACCTCAGTGGTGGTATTGAGGGTGGCAGAGAGCGCTGGTCACTCACTCCCCCACCTACAATCCCTGCTGGACCCGAGACTCGAACCCACCACCTTCAGGTTCATCTTCAGGTTACAAGCCCGACTCTCAGACCATTAGGCCCCTGATATTGAATGTTGGTAATAGATCATTTTTTAAAATTCAGATAAATATGACTGGTGTCAGACGGATATCCTGATAGCAGTATCATTATTGACGCATCCCTCTATATACGGTTTGTCTAATAATATAAAGACACCCAATGTCCAGGGTTTTCAGTCATCCTTGAAAAGTTTTTTTTTTTAATTATTTAGAAATTATCTATAGAAATTTACAGATTAAGTTTCCATTCAGGGTGAAAATGTTTTTTTTTCCCCCTGTATTTTTATTGTTTTAAAGCTTTCAAGTGTAACTTTTTTTCATGGGTGCCAAAATTTATAGCCCATGCAACAAATTCATAATATACCTAATTTGAATGAGCATCTGAAAGGTGAGAAGCGTTGTTGGTTTTTAATTCAGACTGTTTAAACAACATTTTTGTGGTGAAAGTGAAAACCTGATTAATAATGAACGAATCTACATGATTCATTTAAAATCTCATTAACGAAAATCGTATAAATTTTTCCCCCCAAAGCAAAAGATTTTTTTTAAACTGTTTAAATGTTTATATTCTTTACATTCTCGTTAATAATATTTCTACAAAAATATTTATAGGAAAAAAACTTACACAACATAGCAAACATTCAGCTGCTGCATCAGATTTGTTTTAAAAAGTACACACAATAAAAGTGTAATGGGGTGTGTGTGTGTGTGTGTGTGTGAGAGAGAGAGAGAGAGAGAGAGAGATGGAGAGAGAGAGAGAGAGAGATGGAGAGAGAGATACCTTTAGTTATTTACTTACAATGAAAGGAATTTCTAAAAGAAGAGTTGTGTCACTTTTGCGCACTTAAAATAGAGGCAGGAAAGGGCATCGCTGATGTAATTATCTTTATTCTTAGAGCAGCGAATGGTACAGAAATTTCTAGAACACTGAACTGTTTCCTCTGGCGTTTCTACCTGTCGCACACACACACACACACACACACACACATACACACAGCATTGAAAAGGACCGAATTAGATCAGCAGAGCAGATTCACTTCAAAGAGAGAATTAATTACAGTCACACATGGCTGTTTCATGATCTCATACACACACACACACACACACACACACACACACACACACACACACACAACGTGGTTAATTTGTCCTGGATTTAAAGGAGAATTTTATGGAAACTCTTCGCGCTGGGTTCAAGGTCCATTTGTGTTTAATGAGGAGAGGCATCACACTGACAGACAATGAGATTTGCCAGAATTTTGAATTGCATTACATGATTCGTTGCCATCAGTAATATTTAAAAATGCACTTTATAACCCATTCCAATTCACAATTCAGAGGGTGTTAATTAATTTCCTATAACAGTAGATGTGACTGTATGTTACTGTGGTTAAAGGTGTTCATAAAAACTCATTCTTTCCATTTTCCTTCACATAGTTTACTTCAAATTCATAGTTATTTGAGCCCGAGGATAAATGATATGCTAGTTTTAATATGCTACTTCTGATACATTGTCACTTCTTTAGTAACAACAAGTGTTGGGTTCAAGACCACCATAGACTAGACCAAGTCGAGGCCAAGACCATAGACTGAGTATGACATAGAGGTGAGGCCAAGACGAGACCAACACCATACATGCCTAGGAGTCCAAGTCAAGACCAGACATTTAGAGGCGTTAATATTCTGGTTGTAGAATCTTCCTAAGGTGAGATGAAATTTCTATTGAATGAACTAAAATAACCCATCTACTTTGGTACAAATGATTACACAGGGCATAGAGAGGACATGTAAAGCATAGCCCATTCTTCTAGCAAATGCTGCAGAGTAAACTTATTTTATATCATTGCTACATTGGGGGCAGTCGTGGCCTAATGGTCTGAGAGTCAGACTTATAACCTGAAGGTGAACCTGAAGGTGGTGGGTTCGAGTCTCGGGTCCGGCAGGGATTGTAGGTGGGGGGAGTGAATGANCCGGGCGCCGCAGCTAAAATGGCTGCCCACTGCTCCGGGTGTGTGTGTGCACTTGGATGGGTTAAATGCAGAGCACATGGGTCACCACACTTGGCCACAAAGACACTTCACTTCACTTCACTTCACTTCACATAAAGTGCATGTTTTTTTAAGCAGTACAAGTAAGCAGTACAGCACAGGTAAAGGTTTCCCTTGATTTAAGCGTGCAGCCGGTAAATAAAATGCATTAAAGACTAGAATTTGTTTAGGCTTTTACAACTTTCTGAGACCAAATACAGCCGTGAATTACATGTACTTTTGCTATATTATTTTGAACATAAGCAGAAGTATTTTCAGACACATGAAATTTATCGCTGTTATATAATCCACATGCAAAGATAGACATTTACATTTTGTCCTGTAAAGGGAATATTAGTATTTATTAATGGAAATGATGGTATGGTCTGGGGTGGTGTCGAAAAAATATTTTGAGTCTTCATAGGTTGAGACCGAGAGGAGACCGAGTAAAGTTTCAGAGTTTCAGGGTGAAGTTTCGAGACCATTGATTTGTGGTCTCAAGATCAGTCTCAAGACTGCGACCAGTCTCAAGTACCACAATGCTAGTAACAGCTCACACACAGGGGCTTGTATGGCAGACACTCCTCAGTCTAAGGCTAATAACAAACAGATTGTTGTTTTTTAAAAACTTTAGTGTTCTCATAGCTAGTTACAGCCTGTACACACTCTTCACACTCGCACTTTAAACATAATAAAGATCGCAAAGATAAATTTATGGTAGTTCTGAACTTTAGCATAACCTGTCTCAGAGAACACACAGGCAGACTTACTGCTGGATGATTAAAATGTAGTCTTTAATCTGAGCTTTATATCAGACCTTTTCATACATTCAGTCTTGGATTAAATGTGTACAAATAGATTGATACCAGATGAGAAAGACAGCAGAGAAATGGAGCGAACCATCCGCAATTTTCAACAATCAGCCCAAAAGCTGTCATTAAAGAAAACAAAACATCATCCACTTACTAACAACAGCAACACAAACGGGGAATTGCTGCGAGGCAAGATTCCGGTGTGGAGCATTTCAAAACAAAAAGGCTTAAAGCAAGAATAGCACACATAACAAGGGCAAACAGACACACACACACACACATCCTGTTTAGCGAGAGCTGTCGGCTGTGACTGAAACAGCAGGACTCTCCATCATCCGCTTTCTAACTTACACTACACAGTAGGGTGCCCCTGTTCTCCAAATGAAACACATTCGACTGTGTAAAAATAAATCCCCCCACAGCAAGATATTCATTCCATATTATCAGCTTTGCTAAAATATGCTTGACTTAATTTGGAAAGAAGAAACTCGAAATGATGATAATTGAACAACTTTAGCCTCGGTAAAATGCTTGGTCATTTACTTAGTATTGTAAATAACTAATTTGGTTGTTTACAAGGGTCTAGTCGTGGTATCTGTCGAACAAGAAAAAGAGACATGTCTGACCTAGATCAGGAGTCTGAATACTGAAGCTTAGGAGTCTGAGCACTGTACATTAGGAGTCTGAACACTGTACTATAGGTATCTGAACACTGCAAAATCAGACCAGGAGTCTGAACACCTCCAATCTACTCATTCTGATCTAAGCATTTTAGGAGCCTGAACACTTCCCATCAGATCAGGAGTCTGAATTCATCAAATTGGGAGATCATATAAAAAGTCTGAACATAGCAACTCAAATCAGAAGCCTGAACACTGCAGATTCGATCAGTCTAAACACTGCAACTCAGTTTAGGAGTCTAAACAATAACTCAAAGCAGTATTCTGAACACTGGGCTCCAATAAGGAGTGTGAACACTGCAAATCAGATCAGGATTCTTAATACTGCCACTAAGGAGTGTGAACACTGCAACGTAGGAGTTTGAACACTGCGACTTAGGAGGCTGAACACTGCAACATAGGAGTCTGAACACTGCAACATAGGAGTTTGAACACTGCACCTTAGCAGTAAGCATTGCAACTCAGACCAAGAGTCTGAACAACTTGAATCAGATCATGATTCTGAACATTGTATCTTAAAAGTCTGAACACTATAGATCAGATCAGGAGTCTGAACACTGCAAATCATGAATCTGAACCCTGCAACTCCGATGAAGATTCTGAGTACCTCACACTAAATCAGGATTCTGAACATTCAGCTCTGATAAGGAGTCTAAACACTGCAGATTAGACCAGTCTAAAGACTGCATCTCAGATTAAGAGTCTGAACACAGGCAATATAGGAGTTTGAACACTGCAACTCAGAGTAGCAACCCTATCTCTGTAGCTCAGATCAGGACTGAATCTAAAAACTGATCTGAACACTGCAAATCAGATAAGGAGTCTGAATACTCACACATAGAATACACTGCCACCTGGGAGTCTGAACGCTGCATATCAGAATTCCGAATACTGTAACTCAGATCAGGATTCGGAACATTGCAAATCAGATGAGGAGGCTGAATAGATCAGATTAGACCAGGAGACTGAACACTGTAGATCAGATCAGGAGTCTGATCATTGCAGATCAGGAGTCTGAACATGGCAGCTCACTTTAGCAGTCTGAACACTGTAGATCAGATCAGGAGTCTGATCATTGCAGCTCAGTTTAGCAGTCTGAACATTGTAGATCAGATCAGGAGTCTGATCATTGCAGCTCACTTTAGCAGTCTGAACATTGTAGATCAGATCAGGAGTCTGATCATTGCAGCTCACTTTAGCAGTCTGAACACTGTAGATCAGATCAGGAGTCTGATCATTTCAGCTTAGGAGGCTGAACACTGCAGATCAGGAGTCTGATCATTGCAGCTCACTTTAGCAGTCTGAACACTCTAGATCAGATCAGGAGTCTGATCATTGCAGCTCACTTTAGCAGTCTGAACACTCTAGATCAGATCAGGAGTCTGATCATTGCAGCTTAGGAGGCTGAACACTGCAGATCAGGAGTCTGAACAGATCACTTTAGAAGTCTGAACACTGTAGATCAGATCAGGAGTCTGATCACTGCGGCTTAGTACTCTGAATACTGTATCTTAGGAGTCTGGATCCTGCAACTCAGATCAGGAGTCTGAAAACTGTAACTTGGATCAGTATTCCAAACTCTGCAGCTTGGATCAGGAGTCTGAACACTGAGCTCTGAATAGGACTCTGAACACTGGTCATTCTTAACATTATCCTCCTTTCTCTGCTTGCTCTTCTGTCTCTCTAAGTAGAAGAAAGAGAAGAACGACAAAGACGTAAGGAGTGAGAAGATAGAAAAGGGTCGAGTTAGAAGAACGAGATTTGAAGGCTCTTCTTACACTTATTGCTGTTTTTCTCATTTTCTTGCTTTTCCTCTAGTCCTATATTCTTTCCTTTCTCTTTGTTCTCTCACTCTTCTCGCTTTCCATGCTCAGAATGTTTCTTGTGTTATCCTTCTTTGTCTCCTTCTCCTCACCTTAATTGGCTCTTCTCCATCTCCTTGTTCTTCACACTATTTTGCTGTCTTCCTCTTTCATCTCACCTTGCTCTTCTCTATGTCCTTAATCTCTCTGCTCTTTCTCCCTGGTCTCCCTTTCCTTTCTCCTCTCACTCTTCTCTTTCCTTGCTTTTCTTGACCTTCTACTTCTTGCTTTTACTCACCTTGCTGTATTTGCTTCTCCGCACCGCTTCTCTCAAGCTTTTCATTCTTGCTCTTCCCACTTCCCTCATTCCTCTTGCTCTTTATGCTCGTCTTACTTTTCTGGCCATTCTTGCTCTTCTTGAAGTCCTTGCTCTTTTAGGGTTTTTTTTTTAGTGAGAAGAGCGAGAGGAATAATCTTCGAGGAACTAGAGCCGAGAGAGGAACGAGAAGACCTAGAGTAGTAAAACGCCTTCTCTCACTCTGTGGTCTTCTTAATCTTGCCGTCCTTCTTGTTCTCCTTGCTTTTCACACTCCCCTCATTCTTCTTGCTCTTTATGCTCTTCTTATTTATCTCACTGTATTTCCTTTCCTAAGCTCTTGCTCTTGCTGTCTTCTCTCCTCACTCTTCTTGCTCTCCTAGTTCCGATAGCTCTTCTTTCTTTTCTCAAGCTTTTCTCATCTTCCTCTATTTCTGTGCTGTTCTCCCATTTCTTAGTCTTCCTGCTTTCCTCTCTTTTTTTGGCTCTTTTCATGTTTTTCTTTTACTGGCCATGCTCTTCGCACTCCCCTCATTCCTCTTAGTCTTTTCACTCTTCGTACTCTTCACATTCTTACTGTTCTCAAAGTCTTTGCTCTTTTAGGTTTTCTCACTCTTGACGTTTCTCTTGCTCTTCTATCTTTAGCTTGATTTCCTCCCTCTCATTACATTTTTTGCTCTTCTCACTTTTACTGTTCTCAAAGTTCTTGCTCTTTAAAGCCTTTTCACTCTTCTCGTTTCTGTTACTTATATGTCTTCTCTCCTCTCTTTACTTCCACTTATTTCCCACCTTGGTTTTCCAAATTCCATTGTTCTTCTTGCTCTAAGCACTCCACTCTTTCCTCTATTTTTATTTGCACATCATTCTGTTTTTCTCTCACTTCTCACCGCCCTCGTTATTCTTGGCACCCTTGCTGTCTTAGGTCTTCGGACCATCTTCATATTCTCCTCACTTTCCTGGTTCCTCACTCTTTCTTCACTCCTCTTGCTATGATGCTTCATCACTCTTCAGGATGAGTGAAGCGTTCGTCCTCGCACTCGTCCTGATAGACAGATCTCTTTTATTTCTGCAGCAGATTAGAGATGGTCTGACATTCAGAAGGTCAGACGTCAAAGTTCGTCCACCGCCTGTGATATCAGTCATACTCCAGCTCAATTTATCAGACTCATCTGTCACATCGATCATCACTCACTCAGTCAGAGGAGAAAGCGCGAGCGAGTGAGAGAGAAGAAAGAGAACAGAGGTGCAGAGCCCGAGAGAGGCAGAAGAGGTGGATTACAATACAGCCAGTTAACATAAAACATCTGCAGACAGTGCTGATGTCACAATTAGGTAACATGAACGTACAATAAAATGATTTATGGTGATTACCTGATTAACTGCTGCTTCTCTGTGTGTGTGTGTGTGTGTGTGTGAGAGAGAGAGAGAGAGGGAGAGAGAGAAGTTTGTGCCATACAAGCCGGCAGCTATTTTCATTTTCATTAAAATATCGTTTTTAGTTTTCATTAAGTAAAGAGAATGTGGAGCCTCGAGGGGTTTCCCCAGTTCCACTTATCAAACAGAAGTGCATGATGGGATATGCAGAACCTCCGGCACAGATTTATGCTCTTGCTTTTATATTTAAATGTCACTTGTTCTCCGACTGTGGAGAATTTAAATGTGAGTGACTGAATCGCAAAGTTTATACGTACACATGATGCGAACATGGCAATAATGCCAAATGCCAAAAACAAAATGGCACAGAAGAGAGTGTTAAGTGGTAAGTATGAGGCATCAGTAAGAGAGTGTGGGCCAGAAGAGAGTTAAGTGTGGGGCAGGAGAAAGTGTTAAGTGTGGGACAAATGAGAGTGTTAGGTGTGGGTGCAGGTAAGCGTGTTAGGTGTGAGGCAGATGAGAGTGTTAAGTGATTAGTGCGGGGCATAAAACAGAGTTAAGTGATACACATGGGGTGGAGAAGAGTGTTAATTGAGAGGTGTAGCATAGATGAAAGTGTGATAAAAAGACAGTATTAGATGTTAAGTGAGAGATATAAGAGGGTTCTATGTGTGAGATAAAAGAAGGTGTTAAGTGTCGAACAGGAAGTGTGAGATCAAAGAGAATGTTAATTGTGAGATAATAAAGAGTACTGATTCTGAGAGAAAAGAAAGTGTTAAGTGTTGGACAGGAAAGTGTATTAAGTGTGAGATCAAAGAGAATGTTAATTGTGAGATAATAAAGAGTATTGATTGTTAGATAAAAGAGAGTGTTAAGTGTAGGACAGATGTGTTCGTGTGTTAAGTGTAAGAGAACCGAGCATGTTAAGTGTGNGTGGGGTCACAGAGCATGTTAAGTGTGGGGTCACAGAGAGTGTTAAGTGTGGGGTCACAGAGCATGTTAAGTGTGGGTCACAGGGAGTGTTAAGTGTGGGGTCACAGAGCATGTTAAGTGTGGCGTCACAGAGCATGTTACGTGTGGGGTCACAGAGAGTGTTAAGTGTGGGCAGTGTCTCTCACAATTCACTCTGTATTCTCTCTGACAATCTACATTTGACATCCCGTCTACTCTCAAAACCACAATACTGTAAGATAACATAAAGCATTAAGTGTGGGATGTTAATAAGCCAGGCTTTACACTGAAGAGCCTTCATTATTATTGTCTTTACCACAGTTACACGTGTGTGTGTGTGTGTGTGTGTGTGTGTGTGTGTGTGTGTGTGTGTGTTTTATCATCAGTGCTTTGTGTTTGTGTAAGTTTTGTGTTCTTTTAAACAGTTCTATACTGCATCCTCATTATGGGTTTGTAATCATAAAAAATAATAGCCGCCACATGCTGCATGCACACACACACACACACACACACACACACACACACACACACACACACACACACACACACACACACACA
>CM074970.1:2698177-2703177 GCA_037577455.1 Pangasius macronema
TCGTTCCTAATCCTGTCCAACCTCGTCACTCCCAAAGAGAACCTCAACATCTTCAGCTCTGTTACCTCTAGCTCTGAATCCTTCGACCTTATATGACCAACGTTAGCATGGGAAAGTCTTCAGGACTTTCTGGTTTAATGGAAAATGACAGACTGCGTATTTTGAGAGAGAGAGAGAGAGAGAGAGGCTGGTGAGAGAATGACTATTTATTGCAGCAGGAACAGGACCTAACTTCTCTCGGATGTTCAACAGCATTAAAACCAACTACATACTCTTTTTTAGCTTCAGGTTAAACCATAAACAAGACAAAAAAAGAATAAGTTTCACTCTGTGTTCAAGACAGTCACTGATAGGATGCACGAATCTACAGTCTGGGCTAGAAAGAAATCAGCCTCCAGCCTCACCTCTTCATATTATTTTGTTTTTATGTTTACATGCATTCATACCAGCTGTCCATGGTTACCATAGGAACAGCCAAATGTTTTTTGGTGGCATTAATGGTATATTATAGGAATATATACTCAAGTTCACGTTGCTAACAGTAATTCCACTTCATCACACATGGAGTGGTTTATTCTTTACTCACTTTCTTTCAACGTCAATGAAGTAATCCATTATTTAGAAGGAAGTGACATCAGGCTTCGTGTCATTCCCATGTATCTCACTCGTTTTTCCTCGAGCCGTGCCACACACTTAAACGTTCGATTTATTTTTTTCGCACTTCCAAACAAAAAAGGAAAAAAAAAATTAGTGCTGCTCCATAGCCTGCAGTAAACTTTCTGCTTTCCTTGATATATATTTGGTTTTATATATATATATATAAAGCACTTTTCTTACTTTGAGTAAACCTTTCCTAAAGCCCTCGTCTTCTCAGACCCCCAGAACCCTGCCGATTGGCGGCAACTAATTAAAGGCAGTTGCCTTATTTATAAGGCAAGCGAGGACTCAGCATGCGGTCTGCAGTTAAAAAATTCTCTTTTCACACTCTAAATTCAGCTTCTGCTTCAGTGCTTGCAAAGGGTTTGAATAAAGCATGAATAAAAGATGCAAAGACACACAGATGATGGTGCGACTGCGCTTTCAAAGCACAGTCTAACTAAAACGCTCTCATGCTGCTGTCATCGACTTTCACATATAATAATAAAATCAAACTTTTTCCTTGTAGGTTCCATCAAAAGGGTGTGTGTGTGTGTGTGTGTGTGTGCGCTGTTATCTGTGCTGATTAATATTAATAAGTTGCCAATATCAACATAATAGAAAGTGTTAGCTAGGAAAATCACCAGGGTTACTATATACTCTTGTGTGCTTGAACAGAAGATAGATGTTTGCTTAAACTTGGATGCTTCATGCTAGCATGCTAATCACGCCAAGCTGACTCAGCAATCGCTATTTGTCTTTAGAGTGGACACACCATAGATTGTTACATTACCGAGAACTGCAAACGCCTCTGTTGTGAAACCCTAAAAGCTACAGCTTTACCTCTGACTGTTACAAAGCGCTGGCACTGGAGACTCCTTCCATAAATGCTAAACAAATATCTCCGTACAGAAAACTTCACCATATCAATAGTTACAATAGTTGAGTGTTTAATATCTGAGTCAAATATCTCAGTTCATAACAGAAATAAATGTCTTAGAGCATGTTACACTACAGTTATCCAGACTACTATTTATATTTTCCTGTCTGTAACTAAATCCAATAAATACAGGGTTTTTTTTTTTTTTTTTTTAAAGGATCCTAATTTCCTGCTTTGCTATTGCTGCTGCTACAGCAAATAAAGCCTGAGATTGATATTTATGATCCACGATGACAGTAATAAAACCGTTTCTTTCTCCTGTTATAGAGAGAGAGCACTGAGAGGAACGCTTAAACTGAACCTTTTCACAAACACTTACCTTAAAAGATCAAAACGTGACAGATCACGGAGGTTTTACATGAGGCTCATATTCTTTAACAAGGAAAAGTTCAAGTTGCTGTCAGTATTATTTACAGTACTGAATAAAACGACAAATGTATTGGGTGCAATGTTTATGCGCCGTACTTTATAAATAACTAAGAATCCTTTTCTGAATATGGCTCACTAAAATATTCTTTGGAACCAAGCCTGCTTTTGCTGGGGTTAGTATAAAAACATTGAGTTGTGGGGGCTTTTTTGTTTGTTTGCTTATTATTTTTAGAAATCTATTTTTTCGCATTTGCAGTAACCTTGATTTTTTAAATATCCTGCTGTGATGTGGGTCTATGTTCTTGGCACTCAAATTGTCATAAGGAGCCAGTCTGAGCGAGAATAACTGCAGAGATGAAGTAACGGGTAAAATTGAACAAAATGCTCTGTCTGGGGAGAGGAATACAAAATACAAAGCAAAACACTGGGTAAAAGCTATAACAGTGACAACGTGATGCAAATCTTTCTGACAGGGAGAAGACAGACTTTAAGTATTCTGGGTTATAATGGTAGATATAGATATTGAGCTTGAGATTTTCCTCTTTGAACCCAACATGCCCAATGGCAGGCATGAGTAGTATCACAGAACACCCCCCTTAGGGGGTGTTACTCGGACTTGAGTAACTCCAGATGGCCCGAAATGGTCAAGATGCTCATGGTGCAAATGCTGTATCCGAAAAGATTACGGCTGGCCTCATTTACAAACTTCCTCAGGGCTGTACCTCATTCTGGTCAGCCAGGCATTTGAATCCCCTACTGGCGCAGTGGGAGCTTTCAGACTATGACTCTAGCATCCAGTGAAGGCAGTAGGGAGGTGAAACGTCCCAGAGGGACTATTTCAGCGCCAGACAAAAGCCGTTAGATTAAGTGGCCTGAGGAATTCAGGGTGCTCCACCAGGCCAGAAGTCATCACTAGTCCCTTTAAGCACTTGCCTCCAGGAAGTCTGACAAACCTGAACCTGACAAATTTCATTCCTTACTGATTGCTGGATGGACAAAATGGGTTAGGTCACCAAAACTCAGTCTCCAATTTGGAGAAATTGGTCAAAGAGTTCATTGCACAACCAATCCCAGACCACCTGCCTAAGGATTATAATGGTGTAAGGTTGCCCTATTGGAATCTGGTTGGATTGATGAAATGGGCAGTTTTGGAACATTATCTATCTTTAGATATGAGGATAGACAACCTTGGTCACTAGCAGTGTCATTCTAGGAATTCTAGATCCACAGAGATATTGTTTCACCTGAAAGCTTAGTCAGTGAACAGGGGGACGGCACAGACAGCCAGAAGTACTCAGCAGGGAATTGTTGAGCAAGCACACCATCTACATTGGTCGGTATTTGGTATTCCAGTCTTGAGTTTCTGCCAGCTGCAATGTTTTCTCTGTTCGTGCCTGGCTAGTGTGATATGACTGCACCAACTACATAGCTACTTACAGAATTAATGCAAATCTACAAGTCAGATTTCTGCTCATTAATGCCCATTTTGACCTCAAATAAAATGCCCACTAACACTAAAATATGGAAATTGTGTATAAATTGGCTATTTGTAATGCGTCACATTTGATCTTTGTGATCAGCACCTTTTGTAGCACGTTTCTATTTGGGCACATCAACCTCTTCATGCATGGAGCCAGAACTGTGAGTATCACCCATACTGTATATATGGTTCAGGAGCTGTGACTAAAAAACAAAGATGTTTTACACTACAAGACAAAAAAAAGTGTATCATCATCATCCCTCACTCCTGTCGATAGTTGCTGTGCTGCATTGCTTCTCTTTTGCATAAATGTTAAACCAACAATTGGCAGCCAAATTGATCCACTGTTGCGATGGCAGATCTCAAGGTAGGTCCCATCTCATCCCTTGTAACACGATACTGAATAGCTGTTGTATTTTGTGTGTTGTTTGCTGAGGGTTGAATGGCTTCTCTTACACTCTGCTGTGTCTCAATCTTGCTATCATGAGGTGGGCTGAGCAAGCACAATTGCAGGGATAGACTCTAGAGTAAAACTTAAATGAATTTCTATAGTAAGTCATCTCCCACATGGGCAGACAAATATTAGACAAAAGTCTAATCTTGAGGAACTCGAACTTGCACAGGGGCACATAACCTTGAGAGGCGCCATGAATTACACCATTAATTGCTAATAAATTTCTGATTTGATCAGCTCTGATTGCACTTTATCTACATGTCCTACTATCTGCAAAATGAAAATTAAAATGGGAAGGAAAAAAGCGAAGTCTTATTATCCCTACAAAGGCATTATGGTGTGACTAAAAGATGTTGGCTTGGGTTTTCTTTTTTAAAAGACAAAGAAGGATAGTAACCAAGTACTGCTCAACTGAGCCAAGGGATGGACATAATAGAGATAATGAGTCTTTACCATGAATGAGGAAACCTGCATATTTTTTTGGAACTTTTTTGGAATAAGGCCATTATAGGAATAAACTGGGGAGGGATCTCTCTTTGTCTGCCTCTTTCTGAGAATAAATGCCATACCTGAGGTTATGGAGATTATAAGACAAGCTAGTGTAGATGCCAGTGAGTTCCATTAAGAAGTCCATATTCACATCCATAGTAATGTGAGCTTCATTTCCTGATAGAGAGGCACGCAGGAAACTGTGGCTTCGCTCTGTCTGTGAGATAAAAGCTTTCAGGACCACCAGAAAGAGATAAAAACCAAGAGACAGAAACAAACAGAGAGTTTCTTTATGGGAGAATCAGCCATCTCTCCGTCTCTCTCCCTCCAGCTGTGTCTCTTTGCAATAATGTGTATTCTCTCTCTCTCCTTCTCTCTCTCTCTCTGTCTTTCTCTGTGAAAGTGATGGATATGCTTTCCCAAAATTCAGAGGTGGCTTAACTTAAAAAAAAAAAAAAAAAAAGTGTGTGTGTATGTGTGTGTGTCATAGAATCCAGGACGAGAATTTGAAGATTGATCTGCTACAGCTTTAGCGACACACAGTCTGTGTTTTATTCCCAGTGGAGGCAGATAGAGAGAGGCAGGTAAAAATAAAAAGACAAAAAAAAAAGAAAAATATTGGCAACGCACAT
>CM074970.1:2705677-2713111 GCA_037577455.1 Pangasius macronema
AGATATTTTATGAATTTATTTATACTTCAGTTAGCTCTGCCATACAGAGTCTGACTAAGGGGGTAGCAGATCGCACTACCTAGTGGACCTGGACTAAAAAGATAGCAAGGAGGAACCTTCCATCGCACATAATAATCCTGAAATAACCCATACTAGCTTCTTTTTTTACAGAACTGAAGTTGATCTCAGCTAGTTCGCATTATTCTTTCATTAGCATTTGACTTTCATCTTTTGACTGCATTTTAAAGCAAAACAGAATATTTCAGATGGATTTCAGCTCTGATTATTACAGCACTCCTCCGCCCTGCAGCTCCATTAAATCCCAAAACAGAATTGTGAATTATCTTTTTAGTTCACATTATACATACATTTCTTAATGACACCTACATGGTGCATCTGTGGAAAAATAATCTCCAGTTCAGTGGTAACATGACATGCTGTAACATGCTGCAATATGTTAACGACCCGACCAGTCTAGGGTTGGTAAGGCTGGTGACAAGAATAAAAATTAAAGATTAATTTTGCTCCTCCTCTCCTGTCCCAGCTCACAACGACCACAATAAAGGTGTTTTCACAAGCTGAAAAGTTTGTCTATTAACTCCTAAATCAAAAAATAGCGTAATCTTTCACACAGACTATTTCAGCAGCAAGTCACTTTGCCGTCGTTCAGCAACTCAACAATCAAATGTTGTCTGGGGCAGGAGACAGAGAACGGAACGACACAACACCCGCGGCGGAGCTTCACGACACACACACTGCAGAAGCTCCCACACTGCTCTGCTTCCCAGCTTTTAAACGCTCCCGCTCATAACATAATCTCCTGCAGCTGGTCCCAATCAAGCGCTGTCAGAAAGAGAGAGAGAGAGAGAGAGAGAGAGAGAGAGGTGTAAGAGGAATAAAACACTTGTCGTTATAGGAAAATAATCCACTTTGGGATGGTACCAGTAACTCCACTTCACCATCCTGTTGAGGATTATTGTGTTCAGAATGAAGCAGGTGCCATCTTTAGGATAATATATTTAACACACACACACACACACACCCACACACACACACACATACAAATGTGTACCATGTTTAACTGTGTAGAACATCAGGCACGGCTACACTGTGACATTAACGCACACTTCTGTATAACTGCACCTCCGAGTCTCATTCACACTTAATGAGCGGTACATTATTCAGCTCCAGGTTTAACACTCGACGCCGTCAATAACGTCTCTTTCTCTCTCTCTCTCACACACACACACACACACACACACACACACACACACACACACACACACACAGTAAATCAAAATCCCTCTCAATATATATTAGGCTCGGCATTTCTTCAAATTTGTCACTTTTCCAAAGAAATGTGTTTAATTGGCAGTTACACTTCAATAAACACCCAAAGTATCAGTTCTAACTGCTGCAGTGTTCAATTAGCACAGAACGTGAGTCGTCATACAGGCTACATGGAGAACTCTTCACCAGAGGCTTTTCTGTGTCAAAGAACTTTGTTAGGAAGCAGAAACCCCTTAATCTAGCAAAGAACACTTGATAAACCCCTTTGTATCAGAGCCAAGAACCCTTAACTGTTGAGAGAACTCGATGTGGAACCATCATTAAGAGCAAAGGAACCTTAGCTCTCCAAAGAACCCTTAGGGAACCCATTTTTCCTTAGTTCCAAGAACCCTTAACAATCCTAAGAACCCTTGAAGAATGTCTTTTCTCTAAGAGTAAAGGTTCCTTAACTATCTCAAGAACCCGTATAGAATGCTTAATAATGCATATACAACCCTTGTAGAACCATTTTTCTACAATCTGTGGGAACTTTTTTTTTCTAAGAGTGAAGGAAGCTTAGAAGAACCTTCTTTCTTGGAGCCAAGAATAATGAATAGTGAATATTGAATAACACTTAGTTGAAGAATCCTTGTTGAACTGTTTTTTAACAGCGAAGGAAAGAACCTTTCTTGCAGCTAAGAATGCTTAACTGTTCAAAGAACCCTTGAAGAACCACCATTCTCTGAACCACTGATGAACCAAGGGCCAAGATCAAGTGTGAACCCCCCTCCCCCCCACCCTTTAGAGCCAAAAACACTTATCTGTCTAGAGAACACTTAAAAAATCCAATTTCTCTAATTGTAAAGAACCCATAACTATCTAAACCTCTGAGGAACCTTTTTTCTAAGACCCAAGAACTTTTAACTATCCAAAGAACACTTTTTGGTGAGAGGTAAAAACCCAAGAGCCCTTGAGGAATAGTAAAGGAACCTTAGCTGTCCAAGGAATTTCTGTGAAACCCTTTTTTCTTAGAAGCAAGAACCAATAATCTTAGAAAAATCCATTGAGGAACCCTTTTTTTCTAAAAAGGCAATCATCCTTAACCATTAAATCCCAACAACCACTGTGGAAGCACTTACTCTTAGTGCCTAGAACCCTTAACTACACAAAGAACTCTGGGAGAACCAAAGAGTAATGAACTCTTAACTTCAAACTATCTCTAATAGTGAAGTCCGTATTAACTATTCAAAGAACGCTTGCAGTATTTTTTTCTATAATAGCGAAGAACTGTTGAGGAACCTTTTTTTTTGAGAGCCAAAAGCCCAAGAACCTCTGTATAACAATTTTCTATAAGAAAAGTCTTCAGAATTGAAGGTGAAAAGTCTAAAACAGAGCGAAGCTCCTGAACTCGGGCCAGTGAGCTGAGACTGGTACGCTTATTTAATTAGCTGCTGCTTTACGCTCGAGCTGCGCAGACACGACGTTCATTTGCATGCGGTGAATTAATTCTACGCCAAAACAAATGTTGAATGTCAGTTCCACTGTCAGTATCACGGCAAAATTGGTGAAAGGCTTGTCCAACAAATGTGCTGCCAAGAAAGAGCCACTAACTCTTAACTGCCCAAAGAACTCGCATGGAACCTTCTCCCAGAAGGATGTTTAGCTGTCCTAGAGCCAGGAACCCTGAAGTACCCAAAGAACCCTTGATGATATTTAAGTGCCAACAGTTGGCTGTATAAAGAACTCTCGAAGAACCATTTACAAGAGTCAAGAACACTAATAAACTCCTGAGAACTATTAAATACTCAAAGAACCATAAACAAACTCCTTTTTTTCTACAATAGCTGGCAGGCGCCAATGTGCTGCAAATACAGAAAACACACGCAAAGGCAGAAAACGTGCAAATGCAGAAAACACGTGCAAATGCAGAAAACACGTGCAAATGCAGAAAACACGTGCAAATGCAGAAAACACGTGCAAATACAGAAAACGTGCAAATACAGAAAACACACGCAAATACAGAAAACACGTGCAAACACAGAAAACGTGCAAATACAGAAAACACACGCAAATACAGAAAACGTGCAAATACAGAAAACGTGCAAATACAGAAAACACGTGCAAATGCAGAAAACACACGCAAAGGCAGAAAACACGTGCAAATGCAGAAAACACACGCAAATACAGAAAACACATGCAAATACAGAAAACGTGCAAATACAGAAAACACATGCAAATACAGAAAACGTGCAAATACAGAAAACACGCAAATACAGAAAACGTGCAAATACAGAAAACACATGAAAATGCAGAAAACACGTGCAAATACAGAAAACGTGCAAATACAGAAAACACATGAAAATGCAGAAAACACGTGCAAATACAGAAAACACATGAAAATGCAGAAAACGTGCAAATACAGAAAACGTGCAAATACAGAAAACACATGAAAATGCAGAAAACACACGCAAATACAGAAAACGTGCAAATGCAGAAAACGTGCAAAGGCAGAAAACGTGCAAATACAGAAAACACGTGCAAATACAGAAAACGTGCAAATACAGAAAACACATGCAAAGGCAGAAAACACACGCAAATACAGAAAACACGTGCAAATACAGAAAACGTGCAAATACAGAAAATGCGTGCAAAATCAGAATTTTCTATATTTGCATTTGGTTTCTGTATTAGCAGCACATTGACACCCTGTCGTTACTGTGTGTGTGTTGCCAGTTTAATGCATCTGTTTTCTGCATTTGCATGTTTTCTGTATTTGCACGTTTTGTGTGTTTGCATGGTTTCTGTATTTGCACGTGTTCTCTGTATTTGCACGTGTTGGCAGCCATCATACTCAACACTCAAAACAAGGGAACATTTCCGTTGCAGGAATGTGGCACTAATGTCCCCTTTCCGACTGGGAACAGTGTGTGAGGAACAGTCTAATAATACTGTGAAGCAGAGAATTACTCCAGCAGGTTTTAGAGCATTGCAGGAGCAGTATTTTTGGAACATTCCAGTCTGACCTTCTTAGAACATTGTAACAAAGTTCTCCAGCAGCTGGAGCCGCAGCGATGACCTGAGAGAGGAGGAGCTCCAGTGATCTGATCTGAAGCGTGTATTTGTTTGACCTTCTGATAAACAGAACCTGAACACAACTGAGTCACGTTTAACGTCGGCTCTGATCACTGAGTTTTTCTCAACATTACACACAGAATTATTCATTACAAATCTTCAGTTCTGTATGTACAATTATTTATGTGTGCGAATTAAATGTGAACAGCTGCGGGGTGAACACACACACACACACACACACACACACACACACACACACACACACACGTTCTGATATAAATTTGGTCATTTCTGCTTCACATGGAATTAAAAAGATGAGAGATGTCGTGTGTGTGCGTGTGTGTGTGTGTGTGTATGTGTGTGTGTGTGTGTGTCCTTACTGATTACTAAAGTGGCTCTCAGTGAGAAGTGTGTGTGTGTGTGTGTGTGTGTGTGTGTGTGTGTGTGTGTGTACAGCTAATCTCAGAAATCTTCACGCTAATGAGTGTGAAATTTATTCCTTATGAAATTCTTTTGCTTTCCGAAGCACCGAAATTCTTGTCTGGAGTATTAACTGTGTGTGTGTGTGTGTGTGTGTGTGTGTGTGTGTGTGTGTGTGTGTGTGTGTGTGTGTGTTACAAACTGACAAGCCTGTTGAAAAGCCTGTACAAAAGTTTGTGCCAAGTTTCTTTTTCGAACAGAGAAACAGGAAAAAAAATACATGGATTTTAGAATTGAATGATCAAGTTATGAATGAAAATTGTGCGTTCACAGTTTTCACGAGGGGAAAAATCTGCAAAAAAATTAATTGATAAAGAATCAACCCATTCAAAGAATGTGTGTAAAGGTAAACAGCGGATGTACAAGCTTTGAGAATATTTATATCGCTCTCAGAAATGGGAGGCCCATGTTTGAAAACTCGACTACAGTAAAACACACAAAAAAAAGTAATATATTTGGTGAATTTGGTGAAAAAAAACAGTGTTATTATTTTCCTATAACAGCACACTCCCAAGTGTTTTATTTCTCTTATACCACACCAATTTGCCAACAGTTTAGTAAAGCACACGCACATGATACTTTTTATCTGTTTATAGTTACATTCAGTGTTGTGGATTGTCCATGAAACGATTTACTTCCTGTTATCACTCGAGTTATAGACAATTGTTCCATCTTTTTTTCTCTTTTTTGAACTTGAACTCGTCGTCAGAAGCCTAAGCACTGACACTGGAGACTCCTTCCATAAATGTTAACTGTGAATGAGCTGTTACTATAGAAACGGAAATATTCGAATTAGTGCGTTAATATAAACCACTGTCCGAGAATCAGTAGCTCCTGACCAGGGTCTTAGGTGTGAAGTTGTCGTCACTTCATAATAATAAATAATTTACATCAGTCTATAATGTCATTAATGCACAGGGTCTATGTGCCTCGTTATCTGTCTTTTTTTTCTCCTCCAGTGTGTTTGTGTGCCTTTTCCCCACATGCAGTGATTTTATCATCAGCAGATAAAAATGTTCGGAATAAAAATCATGTAATATTCAGTTTCTCGTCCCCGCTGTGCTCGTACACGGAAAACGGAAAACATTATAACGGAGGAGACACGCTTTCCATACACACTCCGCATAACACACACTGCGCATGTGAAATGGGTTCAGTATGCCCAAGCACAGAATTCTCATTCATGATAATGTCTGTCTGTCTCTATAACACACACACACACACACACACACACACACACACACACACACATCTAATAATAGATGAGAATCTCCCTGATCTGAGCTGATCATTTCCTCGGGATGTCATGTGTGTTATGAAACATCTCCGCCTGAATAATAATCTGTGTGTGTGTGTGTGTGTGTGTGTGTGTGTGTGTGTGTTCTGATCTGAGCTCCTGACACGAACTCTCCTCACAATTCCAACTCAAGTGACATCTTATTCGGATCACTTCCTGAAACGGAGCTCTGGAATTACAGTTAATCTGAGTGTGAGTCTATCCACACACACACTATTAATATTAATAAATCAGACAGGAAGTGATGTCACATCACTTGTCTGGAATCATGCTAACCCGAGATTCTCCTCCTGCTGCAGGAGATCTGCTGGTTCATCAGTCTAGAGCAGTCAATCACACAACCTTAGGATGAAGAGGATGAAGAGGGAATTTACAAGTGAAAAATAACGTGGAAATGAAATGAAAGCACCGCTGTGTGGCGTCTTTTATTCCCGCTCATTTTATATTTTAAACATCACATATTCTGAAAAATACGCCTTTAACAATTTTTTTAGCACTATATTGTAGTAAAGATCCGTAGAGTTAAAGACTTTGTGCATTATAATTCGTCACTTTATACGTTACATAGTTGTGAGTTGTGTTCATGTTAGCTAGCTTAAGCTAGCTAGACATTAGCCTTCAGATAGGGACAGATCGTGA
Organism: Pangasius macronema; assembly: GCA_037577455.1. NCBI lineage: Eukaryota > Metazoa > Chordata > Actinopteri > Siluriformes > Pangasiidae > Pangasius > Pangasius macronema. The sequence continues at coordinate 2,712,435 of CM074970.1, forward strand.
ACATCCTCCTCACCTCATTTTCGATCCAAAATTATTGACAAGATGGTGTCTGTTCAGAGCGGAGAAAAGAAAGAGACGCAGGCATGAAGAAGAAATATAAGCTTGAGGTTTGTTAAGGTTGGTCATTTTATTAGTGCTGCTAGATCTACGAAAGCTTGCTAGCTAGAGAAAGGCTAAACCAGTCGTTGGGGTAAACCCGTAAAAGCTAGCTCACAGAACAGAACATATTAGCCAATGTAACATTAATATTAGTCATATTTACTTGGTTAACTCTAGCTAGGGTTAACTAGTTTGCTAGCAGCTAGTATTAGCTAGCTACATTGTTCAAAATCGTTTCAAAATGTAGCTAATATATTAGCTAGGTGGATAAAGTTCATAATATTTTGCTAGTTAGCTAGGTTTGTTGGTTGTGCTGGGCTGTGTCATAGTTTATAGTCTATTATGTAGTTTTCGTTAGCTCGTATCAGCTAGATAGTTTGTGTGGTCCTTCTTCAGGAAGAGTGAGACATTTGACGAGAAAAAAAAGTTAGAATATTGAATGATAAGTAAACACACCCCCATATGCAGGTTTTTCTGTTTAAACAATAGTGAAGTGAAGTGGAAGTGACTTTGTGGCCAAGTGTGGTGACCCATACTCAGAATTTGTGCTCTGCATTTAATCCATCCAAGTGCACACA
>CM074970.1:2752379-2761530 GCA_037577455.1 Pangasius macronema
TATTTCGTCTCTGGTGGTATTTCATCTCTGAGGGTATTTCATCTCTGGTGGTATTTTATCTCTGAGGGTATTTCGTCTCTGGTGGTATTTCATCTCTGAGGGTATTTCGTCTCTGGTGGTATTTCATCTCTGAGGGTATTTTATCTCTGAGGGTATTTCGTCTCTGGTGGTATTTCATCTCTGAGGGTATTTTATCTCTGAGGGTATTTCATCTCTGAGGGTATTTCATCTCTGAGGGTATTTTATCTCTGAGGGTATTTCATCTCTGAGGGTATTTTAACTCTGAGGGTATTTCGTCTCTGGTGGTATTTTATCTCTGAGGGTATTTCGTCTCTGAAGGTATTTTATCTCTGAAGGTATTTTATCTCTGAGGGTATTTCATCTCTGAACGTATTGGATCTCAGAGTGTATTTTATCTCTGTAGGCATTTTAGCACCAGCGGTATCTCATCTTGGAGAGAATTTTAACTGTGAGTGTATTTTATGTCTGAGAATATTCTATCTCCGGGGGTATTTAAGTATTTTGTCTTGGAAGGTATTTTAATTCAGGGGGACTTTAGCCCTGAGGGATATATATGTCTGAGGGTGTTTCATCTTGGAGGTATTTTAGCAGCAAGAGCATTTTATCTCTAAAAATATTTTACCTCTGGGGGTATTTTATCTCTGAAGGTATTTTAGCACCGAGGGTATTTTATCTCTGAGGGTATTTTATCTGTCTTTAGTTTATCTATGTTATGCTTTCCTTCCTTCTTCCCTACTGCTCTCCCCTTTTTTTCTCATGAGTAGGCTGCCTAGGTAGACAGCATTTAGGCTGAAGCTGTATCGAGAATGAAACACAGCCGAATGAAAGAAGCTACAGCTAAAGAATTTTTTTTTTTTAAACATACAGCCTCAGACTAATATCTTAAACCCTGATGCAATGTCTGGTACCCATGAGTGTTTATTCTTGGCACCCGCCCTCGTGTCTTGGCACAGACGCTGCCTCAGTCCCCTCCCACTGAGAGGCTGTTAATTAGAGAGGCTGCAGGATCGAGCAGATTGGCTGAGCGACCGAGAGACCGCAGCCAGGACAGAGGACGGAGTGGTCCAGGTTGAGTCAGAGCCATGCTGGAGAGTGCACCACTTTACCCCCCTCTCATATCCCAGCAGGCTTTGGAGGCTCCAGTACACTAAGTCTGCGGCGAGACCTACCCCGAACACTACCGTAGACACCGAGTTGAAAAATTTGTCCTTTTTACACCAAGACAAGCTGCCTGATCCCGTTACTCACTCCTCCGAGAGCAGGGAACGCCGCCAAGGGATGAAAAGTCACCAAATGCTCCAAAGTGCACACTTCAGCCAGCGCCTTTTTCACTTCAGAGTCTGACTCGAAAGTCTGTTTCCTCCCACCAATCTTTCTTTCCTTCTTTCTTTCCTTCCTTCCCCCCACATTTTTCTCTTTCATTCATCCATTCTCTCTATTTTTTCATTTTCATTTGTTCTGTTTTTCTTTCTCCTTTTAAATTTGTGTCTTCCTTTATTTTTATCACTCTCTTCCTGAGTTTTCTAATTTTCAGTTACCTTTCTTTCTTTCTTTCTTTCTTTCTTTCTTTCTTTCTTTCTTTCTTCTCCACCCTTTTTCATTTTTATGCCTTTTTCACTCTTTTTCTTCCCTCCATTTTTCATCTTTCCCTGCATACTTTTTCATCCTTACGTCCTTGCTTTTTCATTTCTTTCTTTCTTTGTTTATTTTTTTTCTCTAGATCTTATTCTTTCTGTTTTTATTTGTCTTTTTCTCTGTTTTTTTTCTCCAACTGCTTTCATTTTGTTTTCTTTTTTATTCTTCACTACATTTTTCATTCTTTCATTTCTTTCTTTCTTTCTTTCTTTCTTTCTTTCTGTGAATGAAATGTATTAGCCGAGATTACCATGGTAACCACTGCTACTACACTGTCTGTTGTAACACTTTTTTTTTTTTTTAAGTCTAGTTTGTATCCAGGAGCGATCCTGTGCCACTGCTGTGACTGCGTGCGTACTCGGTTTGATGAGCCGACGGAACAAAACACAGCCGAAGCACAGTGCGACACGGCGCTGGTGTAGAGAGGTTGTACTTTTTGACAGTGGCGCTGTAGTACACAAGCTGATTAGCACTAATCGTGTGGCAGAAGTCACTCGCTCCGGGGCGCGAAAATCGTTTTCACCTTTGCACTCTGTAATTTTCCCTCACAAACGTTTTCTGATACTGTTATGTATTTATGAATTAGGATGGCTTAGGTTAACACACACACGCGCACACACACACACACACACACACACACACACACACACACTAACAGTGAGCTGCAGCTGTGATGGAGAAGACGACCTGTCGCTCGGTTATGGATGGCGCTGGGATAAATTATAAGTCACGGTAGTGTGACGTTTCTGCTGAGTGACTGCACGTCTCTCTCTCTCTCTCTCTCTCTCTCTCTCTCTCCTCGGCCTTGTCAGGTGAAGACTTTCAGCGTCTGATTACAGCCGCTCCACTTTCAGCTCAGAGCCTGTGTGAAAGAACCAGCGTGGCCCTGTATCTCTCCTACTGTGTCTGTGTCCTCCATCAGACAGCCCTTGAGCATTCTGTCTTTCTTTTCTTCTTTCTTTCTTTCTTTCTACACCTCCCTTGTTTTACCTTTTCCTTTTCTTTCTTTCTTTCTTTCTTTCTTTCTTTCTTTCTTTCTTTCTTTCTTTCTTTCTATGCCTCCCTTGTTTTACCTTTTCCTTTTCTTTCTTTCTTTCTTTCTATGCCTCCCTTGTTTTACCTTTTCCTTTTCTTTCTTTCTTTCTTTCTTTCTTTCTTTCTTGTTTCATCGTTTTCTTTTAATCTTTCTTTCCTTCTTTCCCTTGTTTTTTTTACATTATTTTCTTTCTTTCTTTCTTTCTTTCTTTCTTTCTTTCTTTCTTTCTTTCTTTTTTTACCGCCCTTGTTTTACCTTTTCATTTCATACCGTCCTCCCTCTTCCGTTTCTGTTCTTTCTTCCTCATTACTCTTTCTCTGGCTTTTCCTCTTTCTCTGGCTCTGTTGAATATGGAGCAGCCGTCTCTCCACTCTGACTCTGAGTTTGCCTGGGAGTTTGTGTTTTCGCTCCTTGCCTCTTTACCCCTGCGAGACTCTGTCCATTATCCGATCTTTTGAAGTTCGCACTCCGCCGGCCGGTGACTAACAGCCACCGTGGAGAACACAGAGAATGAAAAGAGCGTGGTGGTCTCTGAAGACCGCCCGTCTGCCCGGCCCGGCAATCTGTAACGAGCAAAACAGAATCTGCATAATTGGCGCGCGTCTGTGCGCACACAGCTGTCACTTCCTCCTCAGGTAATGAATCACTGCCTGCGTGTAAACAACAACAGGGGCGAGACGCAAGGATTTGGCAACCGCCAGCTCAGGGCCTTCAGAGCTTAATGAGTTTGAGAGTGATGAAGAGATCACACAGCAGCTAGCAATTAGCAAAAAGAGGAAAACTTCACAGACGCCATGAGCCTTAGACTGTATCTTATACACGAGTCTTTCTGTTACTGAGCCTCTGGTCCACCACACACACACACACACACACACACACACACACACACACACACACACACACACACACTATCTCTCTCTCTCTCTCTCTCTCTCTCTCTCTAACAATTGAAGTTATATCAATAACCTTCCTTATTATTTAGAATAAAATATACAGCATGTCTTTGAGCTCATAGATGCAAAAGTGGGTGTGTCATTGTGTTCATGTATCGATATGTGAAATGTCCATTAGCAAATCTTTTAACTTTCACAATTGCAAAGTTATTCTTTTAACTTTCACACCATGGAGAGAAAAAAGAGTGCTATTTCTAGCTAATTTTCTGACATGAGCTAACTTGACAGGATTTCTGAAGGGACTTGAGGTAATGTTCATAAATGTTCATTAGCTTCACTCCTAATGTTAGTTAGCTAGTTAAAATACATTAAACTGACAGGATTCCTGAGAGAAATTTGAAGTCATGCTCATAAATGTTCATTAGCTTCACTCCTAATGTTAGCTAGCTAGTTAAAATACATTAAACTGACAGGATTCCTGAGAGAAATTTTAAGTCATGCTCATAAATGTTCATTAGCTTCATTCCTAATGTTAGCTGCTAGTTAGTATACACTGAACTGACAGTAGTCCTGAGAGAAACTTAAAAACGTTCATATGTTAATTAGCTTCACTCCTAAAGTTAGTTAGCTAGTTAGCATATGCTAAACTGACAGTATTCCGGAGAGAAATTTTAAGTCATGCTAATAAATGTTCATTAGCTTCACTCCTAATTTTAGCTAGGTAGTTAAAATACTCTAAACTGACAGTATTCCTGAGAGAAATTTAAAAACATATTCATAAATGTTCATTAGCTTCACTCCTAATGTTAGCTAGCTAGTTAAATACGCTAAACTGACAGGATTCTTGAGAGAAATTTTAAGTCATGTTCATAAATGTTCATTAGCTTCACTCCTAATGTTAGCTAGCTAGTTAAATACGCTAAACTGACAGGATTCTTGAGAGAAATTTTAAGTCATGTTCATAAATGTTCATTAGCTTCACTCTTAATGTTAGCTAGCTAGTTAAATACGCTAAACTGACAGGATTCTTGAGAGGAATTTTGAGTCATGTTCATAAATGTTCATTAGCTTCACTCCTAATGTTTGCTAGCTAGTTAAATACGCTAAACCAACAGGATTTCTCAGAGAATTTTAAAGTAATGTTTATAAAGGTTCATGAGCTACACTGTTATTGCTAGTCAGCATATATAACATATTAACCTGACAGAATTTTGATAAATGTTTATGTCAATAAATGTTTTACATTAGCTGTATTATAAATGTTCATGTACGCCACTGTTAATGTTAGTAATGTTAGTATGCTAGCTAACATAAGTTAACTTGACAGGAGTTTCATAAATATAAATATATATAAATATTTATATATTTACTGCTAATGCTAGCTCTTACGTGAGCTCACAGGATTCCGGAGATGAATTTGTGGTCAAAATCTTCACCATTAATATGAGCTAGGTAGTTAAAGTTAAAATGAGCTGTATTCATGAATGTTCATGATTGTCACTGTTAATGTTAGTAAACTAGCTAACATACGTTAACCTGACATGTTTACAAATATTTACTAACCAGGCTACCACTTGCATGAGCTAGTCTGACAGGATTTCGTAGGTGTTCCTGATCTTCATCGTTAATATTAGCTAGGTAGTTAACATTAGCTAACCTGACAGAATTTCCGAGAGGATTTTTAAGTCACGTTTATAAGTGCTTATAATCTTCACTGCTAATGTTAGCAAGATAGTTTACATTAGCTGTATTCATAAATGTTCATGATCGTCACTGTTTATTTAAGTAAGCTAGCAACCTGACAGGAGTTTCATAAATATTCAAAAATATTTACTGCTAATACTAGCTTGTACCTTAGCTAGCCTGACAGGATTTCTGAATGGAATTTGAGGTCATATTCATAACTGTTCCCAAGCATCACCGCTAACATTAGCTACATAGTTCACATGAGCTAACCTGTCAGGATTTCTGAGAGGAATTTTAAATCATGTTTAAATTTTAAATCATATCTAAATGTAGCTAAATTATGCTAATCCTAACCCTGATAATAATGCTAAACTTAGTCTTAGGCCCCATATGTAAACCCTTTTAAGTAAAAGCCTTTTTTAAGCCTTTTGACCAGCCTCACACAATTGCTAGATTTATCATTTCATCACACACACACACACACACACACACACACACACACACATATTAGAATGAGGAAAGCAGATCCAGTGTCACACTGATTTAATTAGAGTAAATGGAGGCCATTTCCTAAAGCTAGGCCTCTCCCCGGCACACACGCACACACACACACACACACACACACACACACGCACTAATTTCATGCCGAGCTACAAATATACACACACATCTCCTTTTCCTCTCTTCACATTCACTTTCAGACGCACAGACGCCATTTTCTCAGTTTTATATTCTTCACTCAGAAATGCTTGTGTTCATCAGTTTTTTTTTCCCACATGAACAACCTTCTCTTGTGGTATCTACAACATTTTCCAACCTACTTGACAATCAAAATTCTCATTGATGTTTTGCAATATGGTTGAAGCCATGGAAGTTGTGTTAATGGCTGTAGTTTTTATCCAAGCAAAGTCTTTTCTTTGTATTTTATCAGCACATCCGTGTTAAACGTCTGCATTCTTCCTGGGCTTACTTCATTTTAACGGTAGAGAGGATACACTGCTAATGGGATCCAGCCAAGTATTTGATAATAACACCATGGTTATTTTTGCTTTAGATACATTACACTGCGAATGTGAGAATGTTTCATCATTCAATATATTCTTACCCTGAAAGCTTTTCTAGCATTATGTGTATACCGTAGACAAAATGTTGTATTCTCACTTTATTAACATGGCACTTTATATAAAACGGTTCACCAACTTCATTTTTTCAAGAATCCACTTTGCGGTAATTAAAGCTCTGTAGTTATTTAATAAAGTATTAGCCACATTAAGCCAACAAGCTTTTTTTCCCCCCTCAGTGAGAGTTTGTAGACTTCGGAGAGATGCTGTTATCAGAATGGAGAGAATAATTGGTCCGTGTGGAACCCAGATATGAGGAATTTATTCAACAAAACAGAAGCCCCATATGCTGTAAAATGTAATTAAAGGAATGTTTCAACAGCTCTCGGTCAAGTTATTAAAATGTGCGAAAATAGTACCACTACTCTATGTGAGACCAGAATTACTATCTGGCTAGTATTTGGACAAAAGTGAAAGTATTAAAGTGTGACAAATAAATGAAACCTGCTAGAAATACAGACTACACACAACCAAACAGGTTTTATGGTAGAAACTTTTGAACAGCAATTAATTCTAGGTTTAACTACGATGAAATTTTCCTCACAGGAAGTCTTTCCTTAATTATTTATCAAGATATCTGAGGTAAATGTTGACGTTCTGAATAATTCTGGCTTGTTTCCACTGTCACCATTCAATTGTGATACCATTAATGGCTGTGGGTTAGCTCCTGAATTGATAAACTCAGTCATTAGCAAGCTCTTATTGTGAGCAATCATGCAGGCTGGTCTATATTATGGCTTGGTTGCCACCTGACTAGCTAAGCATTAGCTAATAACTTTGAAGGCTACATTAGGCTACATACAAATTCACCATGTTTACAAAATGTGGACGGCTCCCAATTGTGCTAAAACTTTTCAGACAGGTCCGAGTTCATGCTACGTTGACCCTAAAACCTACTTACGTTGGTTTAGTGGTCAAAGTATAATTAAATATAAGTATTCTTTATCTTTCCTTAATAATTTACTAACACAGCTGAGGTAAATGCTGATATTCTGTCTCATTTCCACTTCCACTCTGACTTTGCACTGTGCGTACACACTAGCTAGGTAATTCTTTAACCTCAGTCACTAAGTAGCTTCTCCTTGGCTTCAATATTTCCTAGTTGCCCAGCAACAAGTGTTCATCTTCCCATGATAAAATTCACACATTTCTTATGAATGCTCTATTACACTCAGTATACTCTCACTTGTTATGTAATCTTAGCAAAAGATGGTTTTATATTCACACACACACACATTCATCTGTCATGAGCTCCAGTGATCATTAGCTCAGAACGCTATCTCTGATTAGTGCTGTAGCGTGTCAGCTTTCACATTAGTTGCGGATCAATGAGCTTGGATAAAGCTTCAGATTCATCACGCTGTAGTGCATGTTTTCTCTTCTACACTATGTACTGCATACTAGTCTGCATCCTACACCCTACACACTACACAGTGAGGGTAGTAGAAAGGTCACCCCTTAATAACCACATTCATTATTCCTATAAAGTCTAATTTTCTTTCTGGCTCTTTTGTGTTTGTGTGTGTGTGTGAGAGAGAGAGAGAGAGAGAGAGAGCGAGAGAGAGATGGACAGAATCGATTGTGAATGCTGTAAATAGCGTGAATGAGTTTCGAAAGACGTTTAAACCCGGGGAGGAGAGGCACTAAAGGCTGAAGCGTGATGAGTCATACTCAGTTACTATAACCTGATTCATGCTAATTCTGCGCTAATGTCATTTCCTTGTCACACTCCTGAGCTAGACACCCAGTGACAGTGTGTGTTTTTTGCTTCAAAGGGCCACTTGGTAAGGTAGGGTAGGGTAGGGTAGGGTAGTTGATGCTGTCAAAATGTACATAAACTTTGTATAAATATGACATGGAAAGATGACACTCTCTCAATTCACTGTGTGGCGCACCCAAAATGGAGAAGAAGCCATGTAGCTAATATTAGCTGACAGGAGACCTTAAAAACAGTCCCACGTTTCATTTCTTTAGATACCGTAAACTAACATTAACTCACTAGTGAGAGCTGGTTTAAGCTAACACTGCGTCACCGTACAGCGTTTTGCTCAACGTTAGTGGTTTTAAATAACGTATGATAGGTTTCCATCACATTGTTTCCCATCTGCAATCCTACTCCATTGATTCCTATTCCTTTTCCAATGCAATAATCTGCCTCTGTCTTCCTCTGTCTCTTTCTTTCTCACACACATACACACACACAGATGAAGCTGCATGAATTTTGATCGTCTGATATTGGAGCTCTGGCTAGTAATGCTAAAATACGCACACAAGTAAAAACCATGAGTGAACCATGTACACACACACATACACACATACACACACCCCGGGCCATGAAGCTCTGATTCATGACTCCACAGCGTGACCAGATGTCGACCCTCCGTCCCCATCACACATAAACAGGCCTGCTGTTAATCATGCTAACAGGGATAATGTGTGTGTGTTTATAGAGACTCCTCTACAGTACAGTGTTGAGTCTGTAATAAATCAGAGATTTATAAGGGGTCAGTCTTCCTGTAGACCAGACTAAATCCTTGACTAACACAAGCTAATAAATCCTGAATAAATCCTAGTCAGAATTTATTCTGGGATTTAGTTCTGCTTTAGTCACAGTTTAATTGTGAGCAATTGTTTACTCAAAATTATTTTTAGCCAGAAATTCTTCTTGTAGCTGTCACTGAGAAGCTTCATGCCACTAGATCAGCCAAACTGTTATCAGTTCTCATCCTGCTCAACCTTCCAGCGGCCTTCTATACAGT
>CM074970.1:2761670-2777012 GCA_037577455.1 Pangasius macronema
ATGCTGATAACAGTCAACTCACCCTCTCAGTTCCACCTTCAGACTCCCATGCTCCTACAAGGATGTCAGCTCTTCATGGATGGTAGCTCATCAGCTCGTCAGAAACTTATTCTGAGCAAAACTGAGCTGTTGTTCATGCCTGGTGAGGCGTACCCATGTCTTCTGATCTTCTTGAGCAACTCTCATATCTTGCCATCTGTCACTGCATGTAACCAACTCTCCTTCACGCCTCACCTTGCTAAACTGACTTGCAGGTTTCTCCTTTACAACATGAGGAGGATCCAGCTATTTCTATAAACAGAGGCCACTCAAGTGCTCGTTTGTCATTTTGAGACCTGGACTACTACAACTTATTCCTGGCAGGTCTGTCTCTACCAGCTATTCAACCTCTCCAACTGATCCAGAATGCATCTGCATGACTTGTTTTCAACTTTCCCAAGTTCTCCCACAGTACCCCATAGCTGCGCTCCCTCCACCGGCTTCCTGTAGCTGCCCACATCACATTTAACACACTGATTTTTGCCTACGAAGCCAAAAAGAGACCAGCACCCACCTACCTTAAAGCACTTATCACAACCCACACTGCACCACACTCACTCTGATCCTCTAGCACTGCTCGACTGGACCCACCTTCTCTCAGGGTACAAGGACGACATGCCTCAAGACCTTTTTTCTCTTCTCTTAGAAGTCTGAACAGCTTGTTAACATGTTTTTCATACTAAACTAACCTCCAAAACAGGGATTTTAGACTGATGGCACTCTTAGTCCCTGAGCTAGTGAACCAGTATTAATAAGTGTGTTTACTGATAGGTACTTCAAAGCACTTATGTAAGCCACTCAGGATAAGTTTGTCTGCCAAATACCATAAATGTAAATGTAGGTTTAATTACAATTTAATCTGCTTTTAATCAGGATTTAGGTTTTAAGTCAAGGGTTATATGTGTTTTAGTTATACTTTTGTCAGGATTCAAATTGGCTTTATTCCAGGTTAAATTAGGGTTTAATCATTATTTAGTCTTGTTGTAGATAGGGTAAATCACAATCTAGCATTTAATCTGGATTTTGGTCCAGGTTTGAATTAAGGCGGTAGTGTTTAATCTTTGGTAAATATTTATGTCTAGTTTGTGAATTGATATGGGTGGAAATTTTACAGGGGATTTTGTCTTAAGTCGTGAGGAGATTGCGGGTTAATTGGGATTAGGGATTAATTTCAAGTTTGATTGGGCTTAATTTGGAGATGGATTAGGGGTTAATTTAGGAGTGGACTACTGTTTAATTTGGTGGTGAATTATGGATTATTGGGAGGTGGATGTGGGATTAATCTGGAGGTGACTTTGGGTTTGGTTGTGTATTGGGGTGGATAAGTGGATTGATTAAGGGAGTTGGATTTGGTGCTGGATTGGTGTCTTGTGTGTCTACTAGAGTCATGACAACTGACATGAGTGCATGTGACATGTAGGTAATGGCCTTTCCCCACTCTCAATTAGCCCACACATGCCTATTAATTACGTGCACACACCCACACACACACACACACACAGAGTGTTTGGCAGAGGAGATGTGAGGTAGATTAGTACAGCTCTATTACCCATTAGAAGAACTCCAGTGATTCAGTTCATGCTGGGAAAAGAAAGAAACAGGAAGTTCTGAAGTGTTTGTGTAACTGATCTGCTGTTTAACTCCATATTGCTGACGCAGCACCATTTCACATCCACACCAGCTCACTGTGATTCCTATATTAATAATTTATATGCAAATCATTTATAATTTACTCATGCTTAGATCGTACATAGTGTGTGTGTGTGTGTGTGTGTGTGTGTGTGTGTGTGTGTGTGTGTAAGTTATCTCTCTGAATACAGATTGTGATGTTCATCCTTCAGTGTGTGTGTGTGTGTGTGTGTGTGTGTGTGTGTGTGTGTGTGTGTATGTGTGTGCGCACGCATGCCTTTATGGATGGTATGTCAAACGGAGCTTACGAATTTTTCGCTTCACAGTTTGGTTCCCTGAAGTTGAGTCTCCAAGCTTGATTCTTTGAGTTATGATTCAATTCCCTGAAACTGATTCACTTTCTTTCTCTCCTTTGAATTTCTAATTTTGATTTCCATTCTTTTGAGTCCTTGATTTTCCAATGCCTTAGTTTGATTCCTAAATTGATGCCTGGACTTCAGTTTCTTGAGTTTGATTCACTAAGGCAGAGTCCCTGATCTTGATTCTTGGAATTTTGTTTTCTGAGTTTAATTTGCTGAGGCTGATTCCAAGAATTTAAATCACTTTGATTGATTCTCAGATTTTTTCCCACATATTCCTACTTCATGCCCTGTATTCCTGGGATTAGACTCCAGATTCCCTGCGACCATGACTGGGATAAAGTGGTGACTGATAGTGAGTGAGTGATTCCCTGAATTCAAATCTTTGGATTTGATTCTCAGAATTTGAAGCTCTTTGTTTGATTCCCTGAGTCAGGTTGGATTTAAATTCCTTAAAGTGTGTGTGTGTGTGTGTGTGTGTGTGTGTGTGTGTGTGTGTGTTCTGTAGAATTAATGCCTTAGTAGTGCTGTGTTTTGTTGTTTATTTTGATTTGTTCTCACTTTGTTGGGGATTTGGGGGGCAACAAGGCATGATCTGATGAGCTGCCACTGGGGTACGTGTGTGTTTGTGTATGACATGTGCGACACAAAATGCCAGCGGTGCAGACAGGCGATTAGTGCGAAGGAAGAAAATAAGGCGGAGATGCTGCTGGTGCAGAGAAACCCATCCCTCTCTCACACACAGGCATACATGTGATGAGTTAGAAATGCAATAGTATGCTCAGTGGAGTGTTTAAGGAACTGCGTGAGCCTGTGTGTGTATGTGTGTGAGTGTAATTAGCTGAAGGGGAAATTGTATTTCCATTGTGTGTAATGAGAGCGTTCACTCACACATACAACAGATTCTCTTGATTAATCCCTTTATTTTGTCAGCACCTACTGTTTGTTATGTTTATTGTCATAAATAGATGAAAGGATATGAATATGAATGAAGATGTAATAAAATTATAATTTTAAAAACAGGATCCGTAATCAGCGTAGAGTCTTCTCTTTGTATCTTGGATCAGGGTTTTGTTTACAGCACGCCGCTCATTAATAACACTTTTAATTAACACACTATACAGTGTAGAGTCTTTCACACATACACAGCTCAGCTCAGTTTTACAGTCTGTATGAGTTCTGCAGTAAAATTTCTGTACTGATGTGGACGTTAATCCACCAAGTCCAAGCAAGTTTCTTTCCCTGGATTTGATTCCTCATGTTTTATTCTTCAATTTTTACCTGATTTTGATCTACTAGATCTACTAGATCAACTAGTTTTGATTCATGATTTTTGTTCAGTTTATTTTCCTTAATTTGGTTTTATGATTTTAAATTAAGTCCTAATATAGTTCACTGAGTTTGATTCCTTGTGTTTTCAGAGTTCAGTTTTCTGAATTGGATTCTCTGAGATTCAGTGAGTTCAATGTTCTGAGTCCGATTCCCTAAGTTTGATTCCCTGGGGTTAGTTTTCTGAATTTAATTCCTTGAGATTAGTTTTCTGAGTCTGATTCCCCACCCACCAGTCGGCTCTCCCCTCTCATACAACAGCTATCAACCAAGAAGGGTGACTACAAACACAAGCTTCCTCTGACACACATGAAGAAAGCTAACCGCATCTTTTCAAACTCCTGCTCATGCTGCATCACAGGGAGCTGTAACACACTCGGAGGATAGCACCTTCCACATGCATGAGCTCACAGACACTCATGACTGGCTAGTTTGATTAGATTGACAGACAGGTGAGAGTATGCCCCTCCCACCCAGACAGCACAGCCAATTTGTTTGTTCTCTTGGGACTCCCATCCATGGATGGCTGTGTCATCATCTGGATTCGAATTTGTGTTCTCCAGAGACAGTAGGGCGTTTAATTCCCTGAGTTTAGTTTTCTGAGTCTGATTCCATGAATTTGATTCCTTGGGATGAGTTTTCTGAGTTTGATTCCTTGAGTTCAGTTTTCTGGGGCTGATTCCCCAAAATTTGATTCCTTGGGTTCAGTTTTCTGAGTTTGGTTCCCTGGGTGTTCAACCTAGAACCCATGATATTGTTTTTAAGAGTTTGATTCTCAGATTTTTATCCCTCTAATTAGTTCACAAGCTTGATTCTCTAACTTTAATTCCCTGAATTTGATTCACTGAGTTTGATTATCTAAGCAGGGTTCCTCAGGTTTAATTCCCTTCTGCGTTATGGTTCAGATATGTGATGTTGTATCTAGTTTTTCCATGTGATTTACTGAGGTTCTTCTCTGTCTTGCAGAGTTCTTCCTGGAGTTGCTGGACAACTCGGAGAAGTCTCTGAACCACATGTTCGTCCGCACCTACGGCAACCTGTTCATGCAAAACTCAGAGATCTTCGAGGACCTGTTCTCGGAGCTACGGCGCTACTACACGGGAGGGAATGTGAACCTGGAGGAGATGCTGGGCGACTTCTGGGCAAGGCTTCTGGAGAAGATGTTCCAGCTACTGAACTCTCAGTTCTCCTTCACAGACGAGTATCTAGAATGTGTGAGCAAGTACACAGACCAGTTGAAGCCATTCGGAGACACACCGCGCAAACTCAAGGTCCAGATCACACGTGCCCTCGCTGCTGCACGCACCTTCGTCCAGGGACTCATGGTGGGACGGGAGGTGGCCAATCGTGTGGCCAAGGTGAGGCAGACCTTATTGTAGTATTCAGTTACTACTAGCTTAAAAGCCTAGCTAAATGGATAGATAGACAGGCAGACAGACAGCTAGCGAGACAGATCTCTTTCTCTCTCTCTCTCTCTCACACACACACACACAAACACACTTGGTTGTATCTCACTCACTGAATCAGGTGTGTTTTATGTGACACTTGTCCCTGGAGGACCTGTGTGTCTGTCATCGAGGGATGTTTTCAGGTTACTCTGTACTTCCTGTTTCCTGAGTGGAGTAGGGCATGGGGAGTAGGGCATGAGGGGATTTAATCAGGTTGCTGTTTATCAGACTGACCTTTAGTGTGGTGTTTATTAGTGCAGCCATGCCGGGGATGGATCAGAGCTCTGCTTTATCACAAAGCACACACACACACAATAAATCACACCATCAGAGGAAACACACACACACACACACACACACCTACAATAAGCACACTGTCTGAAGTTTGTGTTCAAGTCTGTCTATGGCACTATATGTGTAATACCTTAACATAAGATTAATGCATTATTCACAATTTGGGACACAGCCTGTGACTGTGTTTATAACCAGTGCCATTTCGATCTCTGCGTGAGCTGCGTCTCAAATTGTTAAATGGCACAACGACCTATGATGACCTTTTGTGGTGGGCTATTCAGTGAAGAAATAGTGGTTTAGGTCATAGTCCATTACTGCGTTTATAAATGTGGATATGTGAAGAATGTTCTATGTCCCAAACCACATACTAGTGCACTAAATAGCAGATCCAGATGGTGTACTTCATGTAATGACTGCTGTATATATGCTAGCAAACATATGGTGTATGTGCCAAAACAATGCAACTACTACCTAGGGCCATGACCCAAATCATGCACAAATTGCTAAAATAATATAAATGTACAAAATGCACTAATTGTTGTAACTATAGTAATATAGAGGACTATTTTTTTTTGTCTCAAATTGCACCTCTAGTGCTGAACAGGATATCAAACTATAACATTTCATGTCTGCCATGTTCATGACCTGCGGCTACATCTCAAATTGCCACAACTAAAGACAATGATGCCCAATGATGCTAAATATGGTAAGATTTGCAGCCATTAAGACATCCTGTTTAGACATTAGAGGCAGTTTAGGATATGGTCCATGACAGTGTGATGTCAGAGAATATGTGTTTTTCAGTCTCTCCGTAGGCTGCATCCCAAAACTGCACAGCTCTATACTTGAAATTGTAGATNTGCATACAATTTACCAAGGGGTCTTAGTAATCTAGGTAAGCCAAAGTTACCATGGCAACTGGACACTGCCTGTGGCTGTGTCCCAAATTGCCATTTACGTGCTGTGACTATAATCTGTGGTTTGGAGCTATTTCAACATCCTATGTAGTACATTAATGGCAGTTTGGGACATGACCTAGGACTTTCTTATAGTGAGTGTGTGTTTCATGGCTGGTGCGCTTTTGACGCCGTCACCTTGCAGCTGTTGGAAAAACAAAGCCATTTGATAACTTTTCAGAAGTCAGGAAGTGATTAACGCTCTTATAGAGAAACGACAGCATCATAAACATGAATTTAAAAGTGACTGCAGCAGAGCCAGGAGCCACACAACCCACCAATGAATGAGCCAATCACAGCATAGCGCCTGTAACGACAGTAATGGCAGGCATCTTTTATCTGTCTCTTTGGAAAGCGAGGATAATGGCCATTAAGAGAAGTGTCCTTGAGGAGCAGCGTTTATTAGAACGCTGCCGAGAGAGAGAGAGAGAGAGAGAGAGAGAGAGAGAGAGAAGTAATTGCTTTCATGTCCTTTCCAAAATGTGTTTTGAACATTTTCGAGACTGTGTGTGTGTGTGTGTGTTTGATGGAGGTAGTCTGTCTGCCTGATAAAGTGCTTAATAATGTCTATGCGATATTTAAACTCTGTAGTCCAATCATTTGTGGACACACACACATACAGATATAGATATATAAATCTTCATGTTTAGCATTTAAGGTCCTGTGCTAGTGTCCAGAAGGTGATTGCAAATCCCAGCAATTCCTCTGTCTGTGTAATACTAGATTCTGAGATGAGGCAGTGCTGCGGACTCACTGCAGCATGTTATTATCCAGAATTCCAAAACAAATTCCGTACAAAAAAAAAATGTCTATAAGCAATTAACACTGAAATAAGGCAAACACCTAAATGATTTACCCTGTGTTCTCAGGACCCAATGTTCAAAAACATGAATGTTATTTGTCTCTGGGTACATACAGCCCTGGGGGAAAAAAAGAAGAACCTTTGGTTGTAGAGTCATTGGAATATACATTGTGGTCTAGGAACATAGAGCTCTGGGAAAATGGAGCCCTGAGAACATAGACCACTGGGAATATAGAACCCCTGGAATATGAAAAGTAAGGGAGCATAAGGGGAATATAAAGTCTTAGGAACACAGTGCTCAAGGAACATAGAGGGAAATTCAGGCCCCAGGGAACAGAGCACCCTGTGAATATAAGGTAAAGCACAGAGGCCCTGGAATATATAGCCATGGGAACAAAGATCCCTGAAATTATAGGGATCTGGGACTATAGGGCCGTACAAAAACAAGGACCCAGAATTGTATACAATTTTGGGAGTATAACACTAAAATAAGGGGAGATGGTTTTCTGGGAATATAAAGCCCTAGGAACATACGGCTCAGGGAACATAGAGCTGTGGGAATGTAGAATTCTGGGAATATGGACCACAAGCACCCTGGGAAGATAAAGCTCAAAGAAAATTGAGCCTTGGGAATATAGTGTTCTGGGAATATAGGCACCAGAAAACATAGGACCCAGGGAACACAAGGTCCTTGGAAAATAAGAGAAAACACAGAGTCTTTGAAATATAGAGTCATGGGAATATGGAGTTCCTGGAATCTAGGACTCTGGGAAGAGGACAGTTTAGGATTGGAGGACTCTGGGTCCATAGTGTCCTAGGACTATTGGACACTGGGAACAAAAGACTTTGGGAATAGAAGAGTTTGGGAGCATAGGGCCCTGGAAATATAGGACTCCGGGAACAAGGGGCATTAGGAATGGAGGACTTTAGGAATACCAGGGCTTGGGAATATCCAGCCCTTGGAATATAAGTCTTTGGGAACACAGGACCTGAGGATGTAAATGTTTGAGAGTATTTAGGAATGGGAACGTAGACCCCAAGAAAAAATAAGGCCCTGGGAATATATGAGCTATCAGAATATAGAGCTCTGGGACTATATAGCACTCCTGGGATATCAGGCCTTGGAAACATAAAGCCTTGGGAATATAGGAAGCATAGTGTGTATGTTGCTTTGGGAAAACACCACTGCCTTGCTCATATCACTTATTAATCAACTGTGATAAACAAATATAATGCTTCTTTATTCAGTGCAGAACAATCAATATCTGATCAATACTTACCACACAAATTTAGCCTGACATTATATAGCACTATCAATACCAAATATAAACACTTACACGACTGTTTAATAAAAATATTAACAAAGGTCTTTATGGTCACAGCAGAACATTGCATTTTATTGAAGTCTATTTTTATTAATGGGTTTTTTATTAAAGTTTATTAAAGTACATGAGCTCTCACATACCATACGCACATCATTTATCATTTCACCTTTTTTACTACGCCGGTGATTCATCAGCTGAAACAGAACTTGAACGAAAGACCATCAATCAGACTGTAATGCCATTAATGTGAGGAACATGCAAGGAATCATGGGACATGTAGTATATATGGGTCCTTTTCAGTGAACTGGGACTGAACATGGTGTGCAGTGTTAATTTTTGGAAACTTATGGAGATTATATATAAGGGGTGAGACTGAGATTAGGACAGGATTAGAGTAAGGGTGGGGTTGGAGTATAAGATGCAGTTATAGTGGGGGTGCGGTTTGAGTGAAGGGAGGAGTTAATGTGAGGCATGGAGTTAGAGTAACAGGTAGGGGTTAGAGTAAGGGGAGTAGTTAGAGTGAGGGGCGGGGTATAGGCTGAGCATAGGGTTACACTAAGGGGAGGTGTTACAGTGAGGGCGGGGTTAGAGTGAGGGGAGGAGTTACAGTGAGGATTTAGAGTGATGTGTGAGGGACAGGATTATAGTGAGTGGGTGTAGTAGAGTTATGGGTACGAGTGAGGAGTAGAGTGAGGGTGGAAGTAAGAGTAAGAGGTGTTGTTAGAATGATAGTAGAGTGGACAGGTGAGGGGTGGGGTTAGAGTAAGAGCTGGGGTTAGACTGATTGCTTTTAAAGTGAGGTAAGGAGTTAAAGTGAGGGTGAGTTTAGTGTAAGGGGTGGTGTTAGAGTAAAGGTGGAGTTAGATTGTGTCTTGTGGTTGGGGGGGTGGAGTTAAGAGTGAAGACTGTGGTTAAAGTGAGGGTGGAGTTAGAGTGAGGGTGGGGAATAGAGTAGACTGAAAGTGATGTTAAAGTGAAGGGTGCAGTTACAGTAGATCGACATTGGTGTTAGAGTGAGGGGCAGGGTTAGAGTATCCTGAATGGAGGATTTAAAGTGTGGGTGGGGTTTAGGGGGGTGTATGGGTGTGTTTATCCTGAGAGGTGTGGTTAGAGTGAAGTTGTGATTAGAGGGAGGGTGGGGATAAAGTGTGGTATGTTTTGAGTAAGGCTGGAGTTAGAGTGAAGGGTGTGGTTTGAGTGAAGGTGTGGTTAGAGGAGGAGTAAGGGTGTGGTTAGAAGAGGGCTGTGGTTAGAGTAAGGGTGTGGTTAGAGTAAGGGTATGGATAGAGTGATGGGAGGAGTCTGACTGATGGTGAGTTAGAGGGACTAGGGGCAGGATTATTGTAAGTGGGTGGGGTAGAGTTATGATGAAGAAGGCAGGGTTAGACTGAGGGGAAGTTAAGATGATGCGTACACTCTTAATTATCAATACACGTTTAATTAGGAAGGAATAGAATCATTACTTTAAAGTTGATACAAAAACTGCATTTCCTCCATTTTTTTCTGCTTAGTTTGATCTTTTCACCATATCATTTCAAAACACACACACTCACAGAGCCATTAAAAAGAGCATTGGGTAACAAGCGCAGTGAGAAAATATGGCCACGGCAGGAGATTTTGACAGATGAGATTGGCCGTAATTGGAGTGCGAGACTGTTGCCGTGTCCATCAATCACACGCTTGCGCTCTGCCGCTC
The DNA here is from genome assembly GCA_037577455.1 of Pangasius macronema. NCBI lineage: Eukaryota > Metazoa > Chordata > Actinopteri > Siluriformes > Pangasiidae > Pangasius > Pangasius macronema. The sequence continues at coordinate 2,771,548 of CM074970.1, forward strand.
TGAGATTGTGAGATGTTAGAGTTCTACACAAGAGGATAAACACAGCAGGAGAACTGATGTGTAAGTCATTAGTACTCCATTCTGATAAAAAAAAACACACACACACTAAAGAGATTACAAATTTTTACTCACTTTTGCTTTGTTAACAGCATTAGTGAAGTGTCCTGCAGTGAGTAGAAGGATTTGTGAGTTTGAGAAAGAACACACCCAAATTATAATCACTTCTTTCTTTCTTTCTTTCTTTCTTTCTTTCTTTGTCTTATCCTCAGTTGTAAGTCATTTCAAACAAAAGAGGGTAAATAAATGTAGTAAATGACAGTGTGAGACTGATGTGGCTTTATAGGAGGAATTACAGTGGGATTAAACCCAGCTCCTGCTTTTAAATCAGACACAGTGAGACTGAAGACTCTCAGTGTGGTGGATTATGAAGCCGTTTGGAGGATTTGTGCTTCATGATGCTATAGTGCACTTGAAAGCTTTAGTGTACTGAACAGTAATGTGACAATTTGTGGGGATTAAGTGTTATTTGTTTAGCTGCTGTCAGTCTCAAAGATTGGAAATTAACTCTTTTTTGTTGTTTCCTGCCAATTGGAGATCTAATTTTTATCCATTACAGCAAGAACGGTATCCTGGACAGAGATGGTATCGTCAGTGATGATGGTATCTCACACAAGATAAGTACCATGGATAACAGTGGTATCTTGCTCAATAACAGTGTCTTGATCAAGGATGGTACCTTGGACAAAGATGGCATCTTGAACAGGATACCATTTCTTGTTCAAGATGCCATCTTGTTCAAGATGGCATCTTGAACAAGAAATGGTATCCTGTTCAAGGATGGTATCTTGGACAAGGATAGTACCCTGGACAATGAAGATATCATGGGCAAATAAGATGGCATCCTGGACAAAGATAGTATCTTGAATAAGAAAGGTTTCCTGGACAAGGACCATATCTTAAACAAGGACGGCATCATGGACTAGGACCATATCTTGAACAAGGAAGGCATCATGGACTAGGGGTATATCTTGGACAAGAACAATATTCTGAATATGGATGATATCCTGGAAAAGAAAGGTACACTATATGGCCAAAAGTATGTGGAGTATGTGGTCCTCCCCTTTGTTGCTGTAGCAGCCTCCAGCATAGCTGGATCAGTCTGGAGATGACAGTGTTCCGCTGCATGACTAGGTGTTCATGGAGGGGGTGAGAGACATTTTTCGTGATGAGCACCAGTTTAACAAGCATTCTGTCCTGCAAAACAGATTCCAGGGAGTCCAGATTGTTCCCAATGACCTGTTGAGCTTTCCTTATTAGTTTGTTTAGTCTGCTGGCATCTCCTGCTTTGATGCCAGTACCCCAGCATATTGCTGTGTTAAAGATGTTGTCTTCCACAACCGACTGGTAGAACATACATAGCATCCTGTTACATACATTGAAGGACCGGAGCTTCCTAAAAAATTAGTGTCTGCACTGTCCCTTCTTGTGGACTGCCTCAGTGTTACATGTTCAATCCAGTCTTTTGTCTAAGTGGACTCCAAGGTACCTGTAGGATTCCACCACTTCCACGTTGCCCCAAGGATAGAGACAGGGGTTTGTGGATACTTAGATCTTCTAAAGTTCACCATCATTGCCTTTGTCTTGACCACATTGAGTTGTAGGTCCTTCCACTCAGTGAAGCTGTCCATCACAGCTCTATATTCCTGCCCTCACACAGTTCTCAAATGCACTTTCAGAGAAGCATGGTATCTTGGACAAGGACAGTATCAAGATAATATCAATAGATAGACAATATTCCATGGAAAAGGAAAGTATTTTGGACAATGGTGCCATCTTGAACTAGGAAGTTATCTTGGGCAAGAACAATATTTTGGACAAGGATCCCAGACATGAAAGGCATACTGGACAAGAAATGTATCCTGGATAAACTGGATGGTAACCCAAAGAAGGATGATATCGTAGACAAGGACAGTATGGACAAGAAAGGTATCTTGGATAAGAAAGTTATCCTGGACAAGAAATGTATCTAGGACAAGGATGGTATCCCCGAACAAGGAAGGCAACATGCACAAGGAGGGTATTCTGAATGAACAGGCTGGTATCCTGGTGCAGGACAGTATCTTGGACAAGGATGGTATCCTGGACAAGAACTTTCTAGCTAGCTAAGTTAGCATCAGTGGTGAATCCCTAAGGGAGGATTATTATGGATTACATCTGAAAGCTGTTTGCATTTAGGCTAAAGGCAAGTACAGTTTACAGGAGCTGGATGATTATTATCTAGTTAAAATTTATCACTTCATTTAAGGTGCCCTGAAAAAAATCTCTAGATGTCCTTCAGTAGAAATAATTTAGCTTCGAGTCAGAGCAGTGTTAGTGTGATATTATTTTATGGAATACATACTCAGTGAGTGTCAGTGCTTTAGGAGGCCTGCAGGCAAAAATGAGTTGCCTATTTAAATATCAGTCTCTCTCTCTCACACACACACNCACACACACACTCAGAAGTCCCATATCCTCTCCTGTATGTCTGTGAAAATCATTGAGTTTAAATGCAACAGGGGTCCAATAGTCTGAGTGTACTAGAAGATTTCATCATCTGTCATCAGCTAGAACGCACATAATGTCAAATGATGTTTCCCCAACCCTGTACGGTGTATTCTGATTGGTTCAGAATACGTTAATAAACACATAATGATGATGGTATTTATGAGGCCTGTAGAGGGTGTGTGGTTTGGGACACATCTACACTGAACTGATGATGGTCTTTTATGGCCTATATAATAAATAGGGTGAGTGTTTTGGGACATGATGATGGTGTTTATGTGGACTATAAAGTGATTATGGTGTTCATTATTGTGTAAACTAGCCAGCTTGCTAACACCACTCACTGAACAGTGTGTACTACTTTGACACACTATGTATTTAGTGTAGATAATATTTAGTAGTAATGTAGCATGCGTGTTTGAGGTGCAGCATCAGTTGGTCAACTCTTGTACATGCTATTTATGGCAGTTTGAGACTCAGCTGCAGTTGTTGAGGCAGCCTAGAAAGTTTTAACATTGTGGCACAAAAACCATTTGCTACATAGCATATGCCAGTAACACAATAATAAATCTAATTGTGTAATAATAATATTTAATAAAATAGTTTGGTGGTTTGGGACACAGCAACTAGTAAACTGCATTCTCTATGGGCTACATCCCAAACCACCAAACTACCATTCTGAAGAGTGTGTCAAATATTACATCATCTCCGGTATGATTTTATAGATATGACAGTTTGGGATGTAGCTACAGGCATCGAAGATTAGCTATTAACCTAAACAGTATGATGGAGTACTATTGTGACATGCAATTTGGTGCATTGGTTTTGATATTTGGAAGACAGCCAACTCCCTTCCCCCTTCCCTGGTGATAATATGACACTGGGTGGGTCTCAGGGATCAAACCCGCCGCTGAGTGCCTTCTCATCTGTCGGTGTTTGACCCACACGACACCGGATCACATCGCATCAAGTGCCAGGAAACGCACGAGCATAGCATCACGACACACACACACTCATCATCCTGAGATAAAACAGGTCTCAGCGTTAAATGTGGAATAGCATGTGCACACGGCAGAGATAGATGCAGTACAAGATGTGCATTAATGAGCCGCAGAAACGCCATTTACACCTCCGAGCTGCCTAGTGAAATTCTCAAAGAGCGGGAAAACAAGTTCCTGTAAACACAGTGATCTCTCTCTCTCTCTCTCTCTCTCTCTCTCTCTCTCTCTCTCTCTCTCTCTCTTTCTCTCTCTCTTTCTCTCACTCATCTGTCTATCTGACAGAATAAAATCTAGGTCACTTGCACAGATTACCCAAAGCACTACATCACAACCCACCCTCTCACACACACACACACACACACACACACACACACACACACACACACACACACACACACACACAAAATCACATGATCTAGAAAAAAAACGTAACAAATATCAGATACCTCTGAGGAAGTATTGTACTGGATTGAAATAAAAAAAAAAGTATTTAAGTCTTTAAATCTTAGTCATGGTGATATGTATGGTATTTATTTACCGATTCATTCATTCATTCATTTATATTTATCATTATACATCATTTATTATTTGTTTATTTATGATTTATTGATGTATTTCATATTTCCCAGTTGACTTTCTATTCATTACTTCCTATATTCATTAGTACGTTATTTTTCACTTTCATGAGGCAGAGCTAAATGAATAAGTATCATCAGCTAACATTCTTAATCAACAGGCTGGGGGACAGAGCCGTTCTGATTCTGCAAGGATCTGCAACGGTTCGTGTTCGAGGTTTCTGCTCTCAGCCAATCAGATTCACCGTAATGATGATGTCAGTTACTGGAATAGATTCAACTCGTCAAAGGACACGATGATTCTCTGACCTGAGAATGAGACGCATCCCATCTTGAATGTCTTTTTTTTCTTTTGCTGTGTGTGTGAGAGTGTGTGTCTGAGAGAGAGAGAGAGAGAGAGGCTGAGATGGAGCTAAACTGAATTAGCACTTCATTCTGTGGCGGCTGATGAAAAGAGAGACTGCAGGTCTGAGTGAAAGAGCGGTGGCCGCGCCTCTCCACTCCTCCATTACACACACGCCTTCTTAAACACACACACAGCGTTTCCTCATGCTAATCTGTATTCAGCACACACTCGCACTGCTGATAACACACACACGCACAGAGTTTTGAAAAGAAGGATGATGGAGTGTGACAGGACAGAGCCGTGAATCTGAGCATTTAAAGGAGCAGTTCGGCTAAAGATTTTTATCCCAAACAAGTTATTAGTTTTGCGCTGTGATGCTAATGTTGCTAACAAGTAATGAGAGTTTATGGCCTCCAGTTTAGCATCGCATTTGTTATTCCTTATCATTCTCTCTCTCTCTCTCTCTCTCTCTCTCTCTCTCTCTCTCTCTCTCTCCCTCTTCTTATTTCCATAATTTCTTTATTTTTTAAAATATCATTTTATCTTTCATTCTCTTCTTTCTTTCATAACACCTTTTCATCTTTTCATTCCCCCTCTATCCTTTCTTCTTTCTTTGTTCTTTGAGTCCTTTCTCACCTTTTGCCTCCTTTTAATTCTTTCTTTCTTTCTTTCTCTCTCTCTCTTTCTAACTGCATTGTTTTTAATATATATATATATCATTATTTATTTTATTTAAATGATTTATCATTTAGGAATTACAGCCATTTTCAACAAAGTGCCTCCATTTTCAGCGGCTCAAAGGTATTTGAACAAAGTGACATAATTGTAAATATAACCATAATTTTAATACCTCGATGAAAATCCTTTGCAGTCAGTGATGGCCTGAAGTCTGGAGCCCATGTTCTCAAAACTCTTCTCAAAGATTCTGAGTTTCCTCCCTGGAGATGCTTTGCCAGGCTTCACTGCAGCCACCTTCAGCTGCTGCTTGTTTGTGGGTCT